>JBBPOC010000271.1:0-20907 GCA_038091235.1 Tylopilus rubrobrunneus | reverse complement strand
GAACGCGAACGCGCTAATGAAGCGGGACCGACCTTGAATTTGGAGTTGTCTTCGACGGATGGTTTTGGTGTGATCGAGTTGGCTTCCATGGAGGAGCAGGCGTCGAGTTCCCACGCACTCTGCGCTCAGCGGCGGCCTCTTGGGCCCCTGACCCGCGTCATGTTGAGTGCACTGAAGAAAACGCTGGCATCTTGGACAACCAGTCGTCCCAAAGAGCCTGTAGAGATACCGTTGTTCTCAGGATCTGGTAAGTAGTATCAAGACCACTGACGTGCTGTTGAACACAATGCCAGCCTATTTCAGCACTCGCGTTCCAAAAGTTTTCTCTGAGAAATGGGGTAAGTGCCATGCGATCTTTTCCCCCCTGACTATAATTACGGGGGATCTGTCAAGTGGCCCACGGTGGGACGATCTGCTCAGGAACAACTTGGGATGTACGAGCGCGGTACTTTTTTGCGATCGACCCTTCTGAGCCGTGGGTGACGAAGCTGTTTGCCAAGTCTGTTACGGTACGCATATACGGTCCAAAACGCAACGCCCTAGTTGAGTATATGCGCTAACTGGAATTGGGTGACTGTAGGTGTTCCACGCTGGGTGGATCGCACATTGCATCGACCAAGCATTCCGAGTACCTATCGCAGAGTATATTCTTGATGGTACGCCGTTTACAGTCACTCTGTTTTACAAGTGCCTCCTCCCTCCCGCTAATAGCTTCAAATATCATACGAAGCAAATACTAAAATCCTTCCACTTCCCAGACAGATTTATTACTGAACCGCCTTACAAATTCACCGGAAACTTTACGTCGCCGATATTTATCCCGCTATCCGAGCCAACGGGTCTCATGGACACCGATTCTGGAGAAACGGGACCAACGCTCGTCCAAACTCCCGACACACCAAGCACTCCGATCAGCATGCCACGAAAACGTAAGCGCGAACAAGCTTATTTTGACTCGCCAACCAGTTCCCTTGTATTCTCTGGATTCGACAAGGACGGTATACCACGGCGACCTCGGAAGCTGCGCAAGCTTCGGTTCGATCCGTCGTTCAGTCCAAGGTGTGGAAGATCCAATAAGGAGGCGATGGAAGGGGCGAGTCTCGATCTCTACACAGATCCCCACGATCGCTCAGGCGACAATGAGGACGAAATTAGAAAGGAACACGAGCAAGTAGCCGGTTCATTGCATGGTCGTCTGACCACGGTGCGGTCGCCCGATATACCTGACATCTTTCGCACCAACAAGGAAACGTCTCCAACTCATCCGAGTCCATCCTATTCCTTGGACGAGCAACTCTCGAAAACAACCTTGGTGTCTTCTTCAGCCATCTCCATCGATAAAAAAGAGAGAATGCTGCCCGTCCGCACGATCGACTTTACGAACCTACCCCCTCGTACTCGACGTCCGGGGGCCGGCCGTGCGAGATCTGGAGTACCACTATCGGTCATCAAGTCCACCGACAATAAGATCAAGACGCCCAAAAAGATCAGCTTTGCGAGTCACGCTCGAGTGCGTGTGTACACGGTCTCGCGCGGACGACCGGGTTCCAAGGACGATGCAGGCGCTCGCTCCACGGGACAATGTTTGGATGAACACCGTGACTGTGAGGACGGACCAATGCTGGACGACGGGATCCGGGGATCGAACGACGAAGTGAAAGGTTCCGACGACTCGCCCACAGAAGTGACCACTGGCTTGTCTGCGCGAATCGACGATGGTCCTGCTCGATCGGTGCCCAATGAGGATCAGTCCGAGAATGATACGCTCACGTTGACGACAGGAGATGTGGAGGCGATGCGACGTCGTCTGCTTGAGTCGGCGGTGAAGAACGGCGTCGACAGTGGCCAGCTTGCGACCTTGTTCGAGCCCGGGAAGACGTACCAAGGTATGGTGTTCCGCCACGAGTGGTAAACGGTTTGGAGGTGTCGGTGCCACAAGAACTTTTTTTTTCGGATGCAGATGTTTGTCTTTTGTGCAATTCATGATGCTCACAGATAGAGACAATGCATGAGAATAATGCGTGCGTTCGGAAGAGTTGGTTAGAAAATATAATAAATAAGTGGAACGTTGATGTACAATGGATCAATGATAGTAAGTGGTATGCATGCCTGGTAATATCGAAGTCGGTAAAGGTAGAAAAGCTCCAAAAGGCGAAAATGGGCTGATCACACCTAGTGATCTGGTGTTCGGATAGCGAGGCACGTCGCAACGAGTAGGTCGGCCATAGACAGAGCAGGCTACGCTCCAGTAAGCTCAGCAAGCTCGTGCGTTCGCACGCAGATTTCTCACACCTGATAAATACGAAGCTCTCCATCTTTGGATAACGCAAACAGCGTGATGCGATACGTCGCCACCACCTGATCTTGAGCGTTCAAGCACTGCTTGCAGAACTGAGCCGTCTTCTCCCGCGATGGGGAAGGGAGACCGATCTACGTACCTCCAATCGGGTCCACAACAACCGCGACATCGCTGGCCGCCAGCGATACTCGTTGTCGTCGAGCCCTTTGAATGAATATACGCCATCGGAGTAAGACTGAGTCTCGCGGCGTACACGGACGACGAGTCCCTCGGAAGCGACGGTGATGCTAATCGGACCTGGACCGGTAGCAACCAAGTGGGGCCACGGGGGCCCCAGATATGGCGACTGGACGTGGCACACGACGACGCCGTTCGGACCGCCGACGTGGAGCGCGAACTGCCAGGTAGCCGCGAACCGGGTTCCTTTGAGGTAATATCTGTCGGTGTGTGAGACGACCGCGGGGTGCGACTACTGGTAGATGGGACGGGGGCTCACCTGGGCGTCTTCTTGTCCTCGGCCCTGACGATCTTGTCGTCGCCCCAGATACCGCCGATGCGATAGACATGTAAACACAATGGACGGGTCTCGGCAGTCGTCGTCGTTGCCACAGTGGACCGCTTCGTTCGAAGGGCCATTACGGACGGAGGAAGAGACAGAAAACGTCAACCTGCAATGCACGGTTTGGCGTTGAGGGATGTCACGGGTCCGCGGCAGAAGCAACAGACTGCGCCTGTACCGTTTGGGGTTTCATCACGTTAGTCGAGGGTTTATAGGCGTGTAGATCTCATGGGCGCACAGTGGCTGGGGTGGCGTATTTAAAGCGACTCTATTTCCAGCCGGTTGATCCTGAGCGCAAGAGCAGATGAACATATGGATGACAGCGGATCGGAAGCGGCGGATGCAGTGCATGCTTACTGATAGCGAGCACACGCGGATGAAGTGGTGAGAAGACATCACCTGTATATTTGCGTAGCAACTGTCTCTACAAATCTTCCGCAGAAGATACCTGTTCCGTGACGGCGGCTAGTACTGACAACGTAAAGCTTCCCGACCGTGCTGCTCACATTTGGAACGCCGGCATCGTTCTGGGATCTTTACGCGGTGGTGCTAGCCTATATAAGGAGGGACGGAATCTACTCCGGATCTGGCAGATCTGGATTTTAAATCGATTTCGTTCAGACCCTAATAATGCGGGGGACTCTGCTTGAAGCGCACTAACCGCTGTGAGCCCAAAGCGAGTTTGTCTGGGAAGGTAGGGACGATAACACTTATTTGAAAGTCAAGGGGAGCATTCCCCACATTCCTATAAAGGATGCTTGGACCACAAGTGACGAGTGGCGCCGCCGACGTCCGTATTGCAATGATGACTGCCACGGAAAGGGGTGAACACACCGAACAAAGACTAAGAATTCCATACCAGATGAATGCAGAGCTCACCATCCTCGGACGTTCCATCTTTGCAGGATAGTGAAATGCAAAGTGAGCCGTGGCTCGCGAGTTGTTCGCGCCCCCACGTCCGCTTCACAAACGACTAAAGTTGTCGTCTCCATCAAAGAACTTGCTAATTCTGTATATCAGTTGCGACATGACATGTCTACACTTGTTCCGCAAATCGTATGAGACAGATATTTCCATTGGATAAATCCAGGACCAAGTAAGTTGTGAAGCTTACTGAGATTCGGTCCTTCGTCACGGAGAGATGATTACATAACCTAGTTGGATGATCGTGGCAAATCGGAATATTTGTATTCTCACGGTATTGCAGGTGTTGTCGGCGTACAAGGACGAGTCGTTCACCAAATTTGTTCTGCTTATGGCGTCCAGGATTGCCCTCAACTCACTCAAGGCATCGGGCAAGTGTTGCTATGTTAACTCTTCGTACAGCGCGACATTGAGCTCGTTCTGACAGCCCGACCCCGCGTGGTGCCGAATGTCGCTCGGGCCATCTCTGCGTATGTGTACCTGCTTCAGCTAATGGGCAGAGTAAAGTAACACTATCCATGCAGCCGTTCTATGAGCTCAAACCCTCCACCGCCAGCAGAACGCGCCTCCGAACTCATTAACAGCCTTCCTTCCTCTCCGGGTCTCATCACCAAGACCGGTGCAGCTCTCCTAGGAACGGGTCTCCTCGCCACCGCCATCTCGCAGGAAATCTACGTTGTGAACGAGGAAACGATCGTAGCTGTTGGCACGTTCATTCTCTTTGCATACATTTACCAGGTGTGTGCTATGTCTGGATTTGTTGCCAAATATATTCGACGCCCTGTAGGCAATCCAAGAGCCTTACAAGGGTTGGGCAAACGGTCACATTGACCGCATCAAGGCCGTCCTCAACGATGCACGCGCCGGACACACGCAAGCCGTCAAGGACCGCATCAACTCTGTCGAGCAGATGAAGGACGTCGTCTCACTCACCGAGGGTCTCTTTGGCCTCTCAAAGGTGAGTTAGCAGTCCCTTCTGTCCGAATATATCTTGACCATATTGTAGGAGACTGCCAAGTTGGAGAACGAGGCTTTTGTGCAGCGTCAAAAGGTTGTCTTGGCCAGCGAGCTTAAATCCGTCCTTGATAGTTGGGTTCGCTACGAACAACAGCAGAAGGAGAGCGAACAGGCTGAACTTGCCAAGACTGTTATCTCAAAAGTCCTGACTGGTCTCAAGGACGAGAAGACGCAGAAAGAGATTCTGACCAATGCCATTGTAGAGGTCGAACGTGAGTGACCAAGTCATCGTTGTCGATGTTCCCGCCTTATGTTCCACTAGGCCTCGTCAAAGACAAGGCAATCTGAACGGATACCCGGTCATAGCTAGCTTCTAGATAATTGTAAAGAGATTCGTTTTTGCTTGTTCCCTTGCGTGAATCCACAAGGCCAAACAAGACCAAATCATGGTTGGCCGTGACGACGCGTTGGCGCGATGAGTCGGAGACGCGTTCGGAAGGATAAAGCGCTTGTCCTTCCCGCCCGCATCTCAGTCGTAACCAACATGGACTCGGACCTCATCAAACTCGTAAATCGTCTTCAGGACACTTTCGCCAATCTTGGTGCGTGCCACAAGTCACACTCACACGTTTGGGCAGCGAGTGATATCGTGTCCCAGGTGGCGAGCTGGATATGCCCCAACTAGTAGTAGTACGTCGTTTATGGTTCAGACAAAGCAGCCCCTGACCGTCACTCAGGTGGGCAGCCAGTCGGCGGGTAAATCCAGCGTGCTAGAAAAGTACGTCTCGGGCCCTGCTCTCCTCTTCTCCATCGTTAACGTTCCATTCGCGCACAGCATCGTTGGACGAGACTTCCTTCCCCGTGGTCAAGGCATCGTGACACGTAGACCCCTCGTCCTCCAACTCATCCACACTCCCGTTCCGGATCCCTCCTCGAGTCCACCTCCTTATACCGAATGGGGCCAATTCCTCCACATCGACAAACGCTTCACCGACTTCAACGACATTCGTCGGGAAATCGAACAAGAAACGTATCGTGTTGCAGGGCAGAACAAGGGGATTAGCCGTCTCCCGATTTCGCTCCGGATATACAGTCCCAACGTCCTGGATCTGACCTTGGTAGACTTGCCGGGATTGACCAAAGTATGCCCTTGCTATAATTCTTCTGTAGCCGAGTTAACTCCCGTTCAAGATTCCAGTGGGCGACCAACCGAGCGATATCGAGCGTCAGATTAGAAGCCTCGTCACGGAGTATATCTCAGCACCGAGCAGGTGAGCGACACATTGTCGCTCTTAATTGTAATTGACATATTTGGAAGCGTCATTCTTGCCGTCTCTCCTGCCAACGTCGACCTTGCTAACTCGGATTCACTGAAGCTTGCGCGAAGTGTTGATCCCCAAGGTCGTCGGACGATAGGTGTTTTGACGAAACTCGACATTATGGATGCCGGAACGAATGCGTTTGATATCCTGACTGGACGCGTATATCCCCTCAAGCTAGGCTTCATTGGGGTTGTCAACAGAAGCCAACAGGATATCATATCGGAGAAGAGTATGGTGGATGCTCTTGACTCGGAAGTCGAGTTCTTCAAAAACCACGCCGCGTACCGAAATATTGCACATAAGAGCGGGACAAAGTATCTCGCCCGGACATTGAATCAGGTGTGTGAGGTGATAACGGATAATATTCGATTCCAATTACAACACACCCAGGTTCTGATAAACCATATAAGGGAGAAGCTCCCCGATATGAAGGCACGTTTGAACACCCTGATGGGTCAAGCACAGCAAGAACTTAACTCGTTTGGTGATGCTGCAATCTTCGGTGACAAGAACCAGGTGGGTTGGAATTTAATTACGGTTGACTTAATCATCCATTGTCTTGTTAGCAAGGGGCGCTAATCTTACGTCTCATGAACCAATTTGCCCACGACTTCATTGCATCCATCGAGGGAACCAAAGTCGATATGTCCACCAAGGAATTATCAGGTGGTGCACGAATATATTATATCTTCTATGACGTCTTTGGCCATGCGCTTGCTTCGATAGACTCTACGGCAGGCTTGGACGTTCAAGACATTCGTACAGCAATTCGGAATTCCACAGGTCCACGGCCCAGCCTTTTTGTCCCCGAAGCGGCGTTTGATCTATTAGTGAAGCCTCAGATAAAACTATTAGAAGCACCGGGCCTACGCTGTGTAGAACTTGTCTATGAAGAGCTTGTCAAAATCTGCCATAATTGCACAAGCCCGGTACGGCGTTTCATCAATTTATAAAACCCCGTTCTATATCTCTGAAATTTGGATAGGCCTTAGAGAGGTTCCCCCGCCTGCATGCACAACTGATTGAATGCGTATCAGAACTGCTGCGCGAACGTCTTGGCCCCACGTCAGACTACGCACAAAGCCTCATCGAGATTCAGGCTGCGTATATCAATACCAATCATCCGGCGTTTATCTCAGGCTCCGCAGCATCCGCACAAGCAGCGACTTCCCAACCTTCCAAACAATCAATTCCTCCACGTGTAAGCTCTATCCGAGTCTTGTGACTCATATCCTGTACGCTTCCTGTGGCTCATCTGCACCACACCCGTTCTTTCTTTACGCTAGCCCGCTAGCGCTGAACCAACCAATGGCACTCAGACGCCTGAAGATGGGGAAGAGGAGTCCGCCACTGAAGAACCGACGGGTGTGAACGGGATTCCTTCCCGGGATGGACGGTCAGTATCCGCAACGCTCCACGATCGAGCCCGCCCCGCCACAGGTTCCTCTTCTGCGGCCGGCGCCGGCGCTTCCACCAAACCTTCTTCAAAGCCCTATCATGGTCCTCGGCACTCATCCGCTCATCCGACCAACCAATCCCACACTCACCCAGGCGGACCTGGCTCACCGCCCCACACTGCACGGGAAACGTTCTTAAATTATTTCTTTGGACAGAACGGACCCGGTCCGATCGGTGGATCTAGTCTCGAACGTTCACATGCAAACCTGACCCTCACGCCAACGGGTCGAGACGTATCCAGCGTGGACATGGCTGGTCCCACCGGGCTCATGGCTAGTAAACGCGCACTGGAGGGCAATAATGCGGCCTATGACATGAGAAGTCTGGGTAAACACATCGAGGCTGTGAGTAACGCGTGTCATTTCATTGGTTCTCTCCCATACGTCGTGTTGGGTCAGGGCTGACGAGGGTTGGTTCGGGGACATCCCGCTATAGGTGTCCGGGTCGAGCAACACCTCCCACCTGACACAACGCGAAGAGATGGAGACGGCACTCATCCGGTCGTTGATCGCCTCGTACTTCTCGATCGTCCGGCAGAGCATACAAGACCTCATTCCAAAAGCAATCATGCACTTTTTGGTAAACCACTCGACGAAGGAGGTGCAGAATCGCTTGGTGGCGACGTTGTACAAGCCAGAGCTCTTTGGGGAGCTGTTGAACGAGGACGAGGCGCTGGTCGCGGAGCGGACGAGGGTCAAGGCGCTGTTGGATGCCTATAAGGAAGCTTTCAAGACGCTCTCCGAAGTCAATTTGAAACCATTATAGACGGCTTTTTCGTTTTCGATGTGTTATCTACTGTCATGTTTCCAGATTGGATTTTTCTTTTCATCAATGGATGTGTTCCCCCCGCTGAGACAAGTGAAAGTCTAAGATGATCGATGATATACGACCGAGTCTATGGTACCTCCAGGGCCCTAAGGATATGCCCAAAGAGACCGAAGGTAACTGCCAAATATACGTCTACTTTATTGGACCTGGCAAGTACGGACACGAAGCCACAAAGCTCGAAAGCACTCGCAAACGGCACAAGACCCAAGGCGTGGGGCAAGAGATCGTGAGCGGGGCACCAGGGGGCCCCGATCACCCCCACAACACCAACCCAACCCAATCTCAAAAAAGCAGAAACACTAGTCCGAACGAGACCCATACACACTTATGCCTGCACATGCCATCATCGGACCCGGCCCTTCCACACCGAGACGCGACTCTCAGATCTCGGAAGACGACGCTTGTTGTTGCTGTTGCTGTTGCTGTTGTTGTTGGCCCCGAACGGAAATCCACTTGTCTTTGGTGGTGGGCTCCTTGGTATCTGACGTGGCGCCGGCCGGTTTATCCGGCTCCTCCTCCGACGTCATGCTCTCCTCCGTGTCCGCTTCGATGCCCCCGCTGCTCATATCCGACTCCGAGGAAGACGCGGATTCGCTGTGGATGACGGGGATGACGGCATCAGTGGGCGAAGAACTCGAGCTTGCGGGAGCGGCGGCGGCCGGCACGGTGCCTTCGAGTTTCATCACAGCTTCTGCGCGATACGCCTTTTTGGATTTAGATCGATCCCTTCGCTCGAGTTTCTACGGGGGTAGGAGAGAAGTTGGTAAACGCCGGGTTAAGCATGACGACGAGTCGCACTCACCTCCCGCGCCTCCTTCTCTTCCTGCTTGATTCGGAAAGCAGATCAGCACATGCGAGCGTTACGACGGAATCGTTTGGAATTTACCTCCTTGGCAGCCTTCTCTTCCTTCTACGGAGGCGCGGTCAAAAGCTGAAGGTTAAAGATGGGAAAAAGACTGTACCTCCTTACGTTCTCGTTCCTCAGCCTGAACGCCACGTGTCGGTCAGTCAAAGCGAGGATCCGAACCGTCACCACATACCTCCTTCTTTTCTTTAGCTTCGCGCTGCCGAAACCTGTCAACCACCCACCACTGACATACGCATCGCGTACACGTACCTCAGCCTTTTCCTTCTTGAGCTTTTCGCGTGTCTCACGTTCTTGGATGATCCTGAGAACGATGTCAGCTCCCTGTCACAAATCTCCCGGTATCCACACACCAGTCGCCAACTTCGTCCACACACTCCCTTGGACGAACTTTATTCTTGAGCAGGTATCCTTGCAACGCCGCCACCTATGATGACACGGGTATCAAGGAACAGAACCCAAATTCCAAATGGGGACTTACGCTGAGCTCACCCTCGGGAATGGCGTCCGCAAAACGTTTGGCAAGTTCCGCAATCTCAGCCTCTTCCAGCATCGGGATGGCGTGGCCGGGGGCCTTACGTTTGGGGATAGGAAGGTTCTTCTGGGACACGTCAGTTTTTTCTTGTGACGTGGCCTCTGTCGATGACGAGGCAACAGGAGCAGGCTTGGAGGGGAAGAAGCATTTGAAGATGCCTTCTGCCTGCCACTTTGTTGCGTGCGTAAAGTTTACCCATACGTCCATGCGACCTGGTCGGCTAAGCGCTGGATCGAGACGCTCGATATGGTTTGTCGTGGCAAACAACAGGCTGCAGGGCCAAGGGTGTGAACATCTGCGAAAACTGCGCAGGCCGGCACGGAACACTTACCGGCCCTCTGCCGCCGCAACACCGTCAAGGCTGTTCAATAGGCCGCTCAGACTAAGCGTAGACCCATCATTTGTATCAGTATTATTGTTGTTGGTCGATGATGAAGATGAGGTTGGAACGCCAGTGGATGATGAATCACGACTGACAGAGCGCGTGAAAGCAGCGTCCAAATCTTCAAGAAGCAAGATACATCTGAAGTAATATCTCAGTATGATCCCTGAGACGAGACACATAAACCGACCTAGACGGTACATGTCCCATTAATGTCGTCAATGTATTATCACTCATGCTGTGTGAATGTGTCAGCACGATCCGAACCAGCGGTGGCCACAAATAGCTTTACCCCTTAGATGACAAGCTGACAACATAAATGTCCAAACCCAATTCACCAGCCAACGAATGAATCAGCGACGTCTTCCCACTGTGTACGGGAGGATCAATGGGCGTCGCATGGTATCGTGCGAGCTGTCATACCTTCCCGGAACACCATACAGCAAGTAACCACGGCGGAATGGAATACCTATGCATGACTCCGATGAGCGGGATTATCACATCATTGCATTTTACAGACCTCTCTCGGCATACCTATGAAGATGAATCATTATATAATGATGTCTGGGAAGCATCTAGACCGCACTCACCAGTCCTCCGAACACAGGAAATCCTTGCAATCAGCCAAAAGCATATCTTTGACTCCGGGCTGAAGCACGATAGAACTCAATGGCCGCTTTTGGCGCGCCCCGTTCCATCTCCAACAGCCGTAGGTTCTAACAAGCGCGCGCTCGTGTCAATGGAGTAACATCTTACGGAAGTGCCAACTCACGTATCGGCCATGAAAATGTGGACACGGTGCTCAGCGTCTTTCTCGTATTCGCGCTTGGCTTCTAGAACTAGTTTCTTGAGAATGTCATTGTTGCGAGCGACGACGCTAAAATCCATGTGAGCTGAACTGGATACACGGGAGAGTAGTACCCACCTGATTTTGAGAGATGCACCGTGACCATAGTCGGGGTAACGTTTTGTCCGCGTTATCTTCGATGGCGTGGACGAATGAATGAGTTCTCCGAGGACATCGTCGAATACGATAATAGTTGAATACATACCCTTAGCCAGTGACCACGGTAATAAATTGTGTGAGTCGTGTCTGCCACCCATTATCATCAGGCCCTGGGAAGATGACTTGTGGCTAAACTCTACCTAAACTTGGTATGAACGCCACCTTGCGTTTTCGACGGCCGTGTACAAGGGCATCTTCGTCATCATCGACTTCATCGTCCTCTTCCACGTCACCGGTGGTGGATTGCGTGAGACCACTGCGGCTGACGGCGCGCGTCGTTATTTCAAATTCGCGACTGCGGCCCCATGCCGGTTGCTAAATCGCGCCTGAGCGGCCACAAGCTGCGATAGTGCGAGCCCGCTCACCTTGGACAACCAGTGCATCAACCTACGATTCACAGTCAGTCCCGAAGCTCACTGAAGCTAAACGACGATGCTCACCAGTCATACGGATAATCCTCCTGGCTAAAGTGTGCGGTGAGGAAGAATGCTACAGTCAAGGGCTCGTGGGCGGGTCAACGAACATGGAAGGGAATCAACAGCGTACAGTCAACGAAACCATTCCAGGCGGAGATAGAAGCTCTTCTTGCGGTTTCGACGGTGCCTCCGATAACGACGAGTTTCTATGGCGCGGTGAGTGCGCAATGACGGAGATGGCAGCGTTAGATAATACCAGAGTATCCTGGATGGCGCTGGTGTTCATCCCGAGTGGAGAGATCATGTTTTTCAAGGCCTCCATGATGGCAACGGGAGTCGGCGAAGAGGAAGGAAGCGGGGAGGGAGACGTCTCGCCACGGTATTTAAGTGATTTATCGAGTGCCTCGTGCACAAATATGTGTGCCCAGGGTAGCCATCTAACGGTATCAATTGCATCTCGGTGAATATAATAAAATAAAAAGCTCGATTGAGAATTCCTGGGTGATGTTCTGACGAAGTGAGAGAGGACACTCGATGGCTATTTCGAGGTGTGCTCAGATACGGCGAATCTGCCCTCGACGAGGAGCATAATACAGACCCGATTTACGTCCATGTACTATGGTTCCAGCTCGACTATGAGAGGCGTCGCGACATGACCCCCCTCTCCTGTGAAGTTGTGGTCCGCTTCCCGCTCATTACGGCACGTAACCCAGGAACTGACAGCCCCTGCATGCGAGCTGATCTCGTTTGACGATCGCCTGTCATCTCTCGAGCCTCTCCTGTGAAAATACATAATCCAACACACCGTGTTGCATTCACGGAAGACCATGCAGCCGTCAGACAACATTGTGTGCTTTCGAGCGGATGCACTCTGACGCGGCCCTGGGCCACTAGAGTCAGTGGCCACGAATAGAAGCCTTACATGACGAAACCACGGGTCGGCCAAGCCACTGGCACCCCTCGTAATGAACTGAGCTATCAGGCCGCACGGGTAAACAATATATACCTAGATCTCAGAAACCATCGAGATTGGTCCAGGTCCCGTCATCCCCAGCTCAATATTAAAAAGGGGGTTACAGTAGGACCACATAAGCATACTCAGAGAATGGAACCGACTGCAGAGAGCTGGGTACCCCAGATTGTCGTTTCTCTAGGCGGGAAAATGCGCTCGGAAGAGGCAGCGAAAACGTCGGATCTACAAAACCAGATCCATTTTCGGGTAACGCCCACGGCGTGCAGGATCGCAGGCTCCGGATCTCGGAATGCCCAGTGGCGATTTTGTATCCCACCGCCGCATCGCTCAATAATCTGAGGCAAGTCGGCTGCAGAAGAAACGCGTTGGAGCTCCCTCTCCTGAGGCGATGGGCCTCTCGGCATCTGGCAGCGCGCAGGGAATTTCATGTACTGTAACGCGTGCCTTGTTCTCACACTGGCTTGCATATGAGATCTTGAAGACCTCTGCCCCGCCCCTATTCAATCGGCAGCGAAGGTCGAGTCCTACTGAGTCTACTGGCTTAGATCCATCTTTCGACGGCCCCGAGAAGGCTACGAAACATGCACCAAATCTTGGCGTATTTTGCAAAGAGGTAGGTAGTCGAAAGTGTTTATCCTACTCTGTCTAACTCTGCCAGGGCCAAGGAAGTCTGGGCTCTGCCACAAGTCATTTAGTGGCTTGATACGAGCTATAGCTCATTATTGCGGACCTGCTTGCGTGTTCGTTTTGTACTGACACGGGCCAAGCGACTGACATGAAGACGCAATCCCACGGGGCTGTGTGGATGCATGACTTGTTATTCGATGCGCCACCGCAGCCTGCTTTCATTCATAAAATCGGGACTCGGGATGGGACTCCGCTAGGCCGAGTTACACCGATGCACATCGACTGCGTCGACCGACTCATCAGACAAGGTCTCGCACGCTCATGATACAAGATACGGCAGTACGCAGTGGCACCGCATAGGCAACACGTTTCATAGTGCTGATAATCCACAGCATTCGCCAGAAGCGAAGAAGGATCTGATCGTACGCTCTAGGCATACAAAATTTCTCTTCAAGACGACAGGATACCCACAGAGTATCCTCGTGTGACAAATACTCCCTTCACCGACACGAGTGGCGCGTCACATGTGGAGATGGGCACAATGGTGCTATCTTCGCAATCGTAACACGCCACTCTCTCCGAGGTGAGATTTCAAACGTAGTGTGACTTGTTTCAAGTCGACTGCCGTACGTAACCTAGTGGCGTACCTCCGTGGACACGGATGATCATCCGGCCGCCCTCTTGTGGTCGAAAGATCCATTCGGAAACTTTGTGGACGATGCAAGGCATCGCCACTCTCGTCAGTGGCAAAGAACATGTGGTTTCGGGCAGGAAATTTCATGAGAGTGGCGCCTATCTTTTATCAATTGTGAAGGGCCGCACTTAAGTTGGTCCGATCACCAGATCTCCCGAACGTGATAATGGCCTCGATGCTTAAACTTTGAAGGCAAGTACCGACCTGCTGACGTATGGAATCTTGTTGGTCTACCCGGGTCGCTAACATCAATGGTATGGACCAACGAGATGGTGGCTTCTAAAATAGTCAACCGACTGGGAAAGATCCTTCACGTTTTCGGAGAATCAGGCCGGAGTTGCCGATGAACGGAGATGAGAGAGGGACTCATCAGGAAGCGACCGTCAACGAAAAGAAGCGACGCTCAGGAGTTGAATGGATGCATACTTTGATTGCTGGCTATGAACGAAGATAGAGCAACAGCTTGAAGGGCTGAGTGAAGCTGACGCCACATATGCCCGCAAGTTGCTGGAAAAAGATGTGCGCAGCGGGCACCGCAGTGGAGACCACCCACGTTGGTGGTGAGGACAGTTAACCTTGAGCTTGCGGTCGTTCGGCAAAGGTTCTTCTGATATCTCGGCTTAGGCACCATATCGTTGTCACTTCATGTCCGAGCAACCCTGCGACCAGCTGGAAGAAAGTTCGTCCCTGAAAGTATCTAGTCATACGTATGCGCAATAGTTGGTACATTGTGTTGTCATCTATAATGGTGATGAGACTGGAAGGGAAATACTGTGAGAGAAGCACGTTGCTCACCTAGTCTGTACGCAGGAGGCCACCCATCTCCATTTCGTCCGTTTCGTCCCGAGGGGCAGATATGACCAGCCCTTCTGTCATTTCCCGTTTGACACAGAGTTGCTCCGCGATTATTACCGTCCAAGCCGACCCTGCAAACATGACAAGCCAGAAGAACAGTGATGTAGGAATGGAAGCGGAGTAATATGTCGTGAGCACCAGGTGATTGAACACTAATGTCAATGCAAAGTCCAAAATGAGACGGGGGCGTCGTATGAGAGCGTACAAGTAGTAAATACTGATTGATGGGAGGGTTAGTAACATGAAAGAACCGCGACATGGAATACGTACTCTGCTGATGAAGCAATCAACCAGGATGCCGCGATGACCCAACCACGTATAGGGTCTGTCCGTCCGTCCCATCTGCCATCTTCCCAACCACCACCCACCTGTTTGCCGCCACTCCATGCGCCATAATAGGAGCTCCACCGCTCCTCACCCTGGACACCGCGGACGGTCGGTTGGCCAGCCATTTCTCTCCAGTCCATTACCATGCCTAATGATGCTGAATCTCTTAGGGTTATGTGGCGATGGAAATTACATACCGACGTTAGCGGCACCTCCTTCATACATGAGAGAAGTTGACTCCGCAAATATGGTAAGCAGCGGGGGGATGAGGAGAGAAAGCGTAAGATAATGTAGGGTTTGCATGGATATTATCTAGCGACGAGCATGAGCAAATTACAAAGAAGTAAAACAGTAAATACCTGAGATATCAGCAGGACAGGGTCCCAGCTGGACTGCCGTGGAGATGGCATGGTTGTGCGCAACCCAGGGCTTCCAAGGCCTCGAGCTTGGACGTTAAGTGAACACTTTGCTAGTGGCAGTGCACAGATTAGGCATTTCACGTGATTGTGATTGTGTAATCACCGCTTGATCGCTTCCACTTGTGTTTCTTGAAGTTCAGAACGGGACGGTTCAACATGCCCAACCCAGCGTACCAACGCATTTCCGACAACCCAGACGAAGACTTGGTAGACTTTCCTTCTCAACAAGAGTCCCGCAGTCGTCCGGACCTTGAGCTTATCGTGCGACCACCTATTTACTACGGAGACGGACCATTCGACCCTCCAAGCTCAGACGAGGACGATGTCCGTTCCCTGAATAAACCCGAACGCGTCGGAGTCTTTGACTCTGATGGATTTGAAGACTCCGAGCCAGGGAACGGCTTGAGAGTCGGAGGTGGCAAAGTCAGTACTTGCCACAGCATACTGCGTCGGGGCTCACATCCGCTTGACGCTTTCACATTTAGCGGCCTGCTGCCTTGAGGTATCTCATATACTCTCTGGCATCGCTAATATTCCTGTCTGCCTGCCTTGGCGTGTTTGCTGCGACGAATCTTTATCATGGGAGCCCATACCGTGCATCAAGAGAGCGCAGGATATCTCTCGACCACATATTCAATGGCACCTTTAGCAAACACACTCAGGATCTACACTGGGTCCCTGAAGGTACGTATAAGTGGTGTTATAGTCTTTCATCACTCACGTAGCGAAAGCCGGCGATGGCGTTTTCTCAACATTTGGGAACGGGCAAATCCAGCTCGTCGACCTCAAGACAAATACAACCACTCCATTGGTTTCAATTACTGACATCAAAGACGTAAATAGTCGCTTCTTTTCCTAGGCACATTCTCATCGACTTTACTTGAAGGGGAACGGTCAGATAATTCTATGGACCAGTTGGAAACTTTCTCCGGATATGAAGTACATTCTTGTCAAAGCGGACCATCTCAAGGTCTGGCGAGTTCTCCGTATTTTTGGGGACAGATATCTCACCTACCGATAGCAATGGAGACACTCGAGCTTCGGCAATTACTACATTCATAGTCTGGAGACGAAGACCACCTTTCCGCTTCTTCCGCCTACTAACCCCCCAGTAACGGCATATGCAACCTGGTCGCCTACTGGTGAATCGATCGCTTTCGTTGCTTCCAATGATCTATATATTCTCCCGTCGCCATCGTGAGTCTTTGTATTAAGAACCCACGAACGTGCCCTTTACACTAGCCTGTAGTCCGTCGACCTCGCCTATCCGGGTAACCACCAGTGGCAACGCATCATTATTCCACGGTGTACCGGACTGGATCTACGAGGAGGAAGTTCTTTCGCAGGATTTCGCTCTCTGGTGGTCTCCTGACTCATCCAAAGTCGCATTTCTCCGCCTTGACGAAACCGCCGTTGAGGAATACAAGTTTCCTATCTACAATCCAACCGAAGATTCCTATGCCGTTATCCCATACACGGAGGATGTGGTGATTAAATATCCAAAGCCAGGCTACCATAACCCTCTCGTATCAGTGCACGTTTTTGATCTTGAAGCTTATTTGAGTCAGCCGGAGTCAGGATCGACCTCTACTGCAGACCAAGCTGTTGTTGACTTGAGGTGGTCGAATCATTTCTTTTCGAACAACAGCATCATCAACCAGGTGGCTTGGGTTGACATTTCAACCTTGGTGTTGAAGGAAGTCACACGAACCGCTGATCACGGGAACGTCGTACTCTTTGATTTGCGTGCCACAGCTTTCGGCGGAATTGTGACCGGCGATGTTGTGAGAAAGCTTGGCATCGATGGTGAAGAGGGTGATGAGGGTTGGATTGATGCGGTCAGTAAACCTTTAGCTAATGCATGCCCTACGACTCATGTGTTCCGCATTCTTGCAGGGCCAGAATATCTATCCCGTCCCCGCAAGTTTGCGATCTGGTGATTCTCCCGCTTACCTCGACATCGTGCCCACCAAAGATGGGTATGACCATATCGCCCTCTTTGACCCAGCCACCTCCTCGACGCCTCGTTTCCTCACTTCTGGTGCCTGGGAGGTTACAAACGGTATTCAAGCGGTGGACATCCAGCGGGGATTGATGTGAGCTCCAAGTTTTTAATGTCCGTTTACTTGGTCGGAACACGATGCTAAAGAAATGCACTCAAACAGTTATTTCCAAGCTGCCCGTTCATCTATCGAACGTCATCTTTATTCAGTTCCGATCTCATCACCGAAGACTGACTCAGTGACTCCCCCAACTCTCCTAACCGACAATTCAACGCCGTCTTTCTATTCCGCCAGCTTTTCACCTCGCGCTGGATTTTATCTACTACATTATGCGGGCCCAAACGTTCCGTCGCAAAGGGTGGTGGATGTCAGCAGACCAGGTAATTTCGGTGTTCGAAAAAGGAGCTTGTGATTTACTCTTTGTGTGCAGACTTTGACTATGTCCTCACTGATAATGCCGCATTAAACACAACCCTCGGGGAATTTGAAGCGGCAACCATCACGTACTCCATGATTGATAGCGATGGTTATGGTGAACCAATTGTTCCGATTTCAAACACTTGTCGCTTACCCGGATCTCAGAGCTCAACGTGAAGGAAATGCGGCCACCTAATATGGACGATTCCGGGCGCACCAAGTACCCTGTTTTGTTCTTGGTGTGAGTCTCCAATGCCACGATGTATCCTTGCTTTATCCCGAATTTCGATAGTTATGGTGGCCCCGGGAGTCAGAAAGCTGATGTCGAGTTCAGACGTGACTGGCATGATTACCTCGTCTGCACGCTCCAGTATATCGTCGTCTCTGTTGACGGGCGTGGAACCGGGTTCAAGGGCCGTCGATTGCGCAATCCTATCAGGTACAACATGGGTTTCTGGGAAACTCGGGATCAAATCAATGCTGCACGGTATGCGTTCCATGCTTCTCTTTCCCACTTCCTTTGTCCTTACCAATGTGATGGTTGTCCCAAGCATTTGGGCCGGTAAGGATTATGTAGACCCGAAACGAATTGGTATATGGGGTTGGGTAAGTGCACCCGCATCATGAACCTCACACTCTCATGCGTGTTGAATTCTAGTCCTATGGGGGGTTCATGGCTTCCAAGGTCGCTGAAGCTAATGCTGGAATCCATTCGTTGTCTATGGCTATAGCCGTAAGTCAGGTTTTTCTTGATCTCGCTTTCTTTGCTGATCGCGGTTCGTAGCCGGTGACCAGCTGGCGATTATATGGTAAGCCAAGTCTTTTCGGGAAAATACCAACGTACGTGACTCATCATGCCGGTGCAGATTCAGTTTATACAGAACGTTACATGGGCCTTCCCGATGCCAACCCGGGTGGATACGTCAACGCTTCCATCTCGCATGTGGAAGGGTTCAAGAACATAGATTTCTTGTTTGCGCATGGCAGCGGCGATGATAACGTCCACTTTGCTCACTCTGCACACCTGCTCGACATGCTGACAGCATCGCACATTCGGAATTTTAGGTTTAGGATGTTTACGGACAGGTCGCCTACACGTTTCTTTTTCTTTCTGTCGCTGATCGCTGATGCACATTTCAGTGACCACAGTATCTCCAGAAGAGGTGCTAACAGGGAGGTGTATGAGTACATGACACTCTTCCTTGTGGAAAAGTGGGGCAAAGGGGGGCGTCGCCGCGGATGGTGACGATGTATCTTCCATTCCCCGAAGAGGCACATGGCATGTAGATACAATAATTTGAATAAACTTCCTCTTCCAGGTCCGTCGAAGCAGGCTTGTACCCTTCGATCTCCATGCCACAGGAATGGAACGGCAGCCCAGCCGGTTGTTTTACAACCAAACACTGATTGGTTAGCGTGCCCGGTAAAGGACACTAGCAAGCGTCTTGGCCGCACTTATTAATCAAACAAGCAAGTCCGGCAGTAAGAACTAAGTTGGCATGTCCGTCATGTCAATGTGGCGCAAGCATGGGGCTATCCGGCGAAACGTTGGTCTGGGAGGCCTAATATTCGGTTCTTATTTTCCGTATGACACTAAATCTGCATCCCTCAAATTGCGCAGCACGACCGTCGTGCGTTTCACCCACGTCGGTTGCTAACGCAAGCCGCCCGGTGGTCCTCAGGGGCCCCGTATTACTGGATGTGACTTGAAACGCCGCACACTTTTTCGGGAACTTGAAACGCAACGGTGTTGCGCGTCCATCAAGGCGGCACCATATTTTCCCCGTTACTCGATGGGTATCATGAACATTGATGGACTTGCTACACGATTCAGACGCACGGCGATCATGATCCAGGGCGTTTTATTTAAATTGGCGCACACTGTATCTCGTCCGCATCGAGATCCACACCGAGCCTAATCACGTTAGGCGGTCGGCATAGTACGTACGTGCGTACACGAAGGTCGCGCGCGTCACTCGGTAGTTTTATCCGGTACCAACTTCGAGGTACTTGCATTACGGTATTATTCCGGAGACCCCTACCACCGGCGGTGATCATGTCACGTTTAGGGCTGGTTTGAGTGTCGCGCGCTCGTTTGTAAATTTGGCTTGATAGACGACGAGAACGTGAGCCACCCAGCACACAGTTGTTTCATTATTTTACCGAGGCAATGATTAGAGCATGGATTCAGAAGGAGCAAGGTATCGGCGCCTCGTCCGGTTGGCCGGTACGGCAGCCGAGACAAGTGGGGGAGTCGCAGGGCTGGATGCGCATGAACTTGAAATGGCAACTAACCACACACGGGCATTTGGAAAAGTAAACATGTTCTCACTTGAACGCGACGTCTCAGACTCGCCGGGTCCATATGCAAATATTTGTTTCAGTCCTGGAGTAACCACTTTGGCAAGATGTCACGAACCTGGTAGCCAATGTGGAGTACAGACTGTACAGGGTACAGGCAAGTGAATTTATTCCTTTCATCAAATGCCATGGGCTCGAACGGGTTTCTCCTCAGTAACTCTGCGGTGTTCTATTGTTTTGAGCGAGACTCTGAGGGACCTGGAGTGCGCACTGCGATTCAGATCGCCACTGTGGATCAGGACGCATGAGCTGCCTGAGTGGCGCATGCAGGTTGACTCCGAGTCGGAGCTCCAGTGATATCGCCGAGTCACACCATTGCCTTGGCACCGGCGTTCTCAACAACCTTCTTGAAGGCTGAACCTGGCTCGCATGAGTGTCACCATAATCTCCATTCAGCAAATGCAACAAGCTCGCCAGGAACCTCGCAAGAACTAGTCTCGCGTTTGAAACCGAGTGTAGTGGTATGTAAGTGATTTTCGACATTTGTCTTCAGGGATCAAGTATGTCAAGTTGTTGGTCAAGATGCGACTCTGGTATCACAAACACCCTCTTCTGTGTGTTTCATTCAATCCCAAGCAGCCCACCGCAGGCTCCAGACTCGTACCAAGTACAGCTACTGCTCATTACTGCCGTTGGATTGCTGTAACTTAACTTTATCATTTGACACCGCCGTGCCTGTC
>JBBPOC010000270.1:0-20907 GCA_038091235.1 Tylopilus rubrobrunneus | reverse complement strand
GCACCATGTGCATTACGAGGTTCTATTATCTATATAGGGCCCGGGTCAAGTACAACAGGATGGACATCGAGGATCGAGGTGGGCACCTGAAGAGGAAGAGGGACGAAACGAAGAGGAAGGGAGCCGACCATTGGTTTGAACATATGTTTGATGATAATGTGGGCGAGAAAGTTGTGCGGGCGCCGGGGATACTGAGTGCATATGGACGATTTACGGTTTGATCAGCTCCAAACAATATGCTTCCAGTGACTACACGTCATGGATAACCTGCACGGTGTGGAGTATTTTCGACGTCCGAGCGTTGCGGAAGCGAATCGGACAATGCACCGTCAGAGGAACCATTGTATCATGTGGCTAACTAGCTCCTATGAATTCGGTTAGCTAATGCGGCATATAAGAGGGGCTTCATGGACTCAACTACCTTTCCTTTCGTATCCACCACCCAGAGAATCACTGCATTATAGTATGTCGTCCACGGGGACAACTGAAGCGGTAAGCATTTGAGCTCATCATTCACTCCGTGTTTCGTCAGTTGCCTTGCTCAACCCATACGTCGTAGCACCACCCGGCTCCTGACTCTGAAGCGCCCGAACCCGTCGAGGGGCCGCCAGAGTCCTGTCCCTCAGCAGAGTCCGAAAAGGACGAGACCAAACAGGAGACCAAGGAGCCCGATTCTGACACATCGCCGGCGCAACCCGAGCCAGCGGACGATGCGTCAGATGCCGACTGGGATTCAGACAGCAAAAAATCCCCTCAGCCAGAATCAGCACCCTGCGCCTGTCACTGCGGCGGGTGCTGCTGCCACGGCAGCGCGACCCAACCCCAGCACTGTGTGCGCTGCCATACGAACTACACCTTCAACCACTCGCAGGCGTGCATGGTGCCGCACGTCTTTTACACCTTTGATCGAGACCGTAGTGCCGACCAAGTGAGAGCCTTGTCCGTGCGCTCTGTCTGTTGTGGATCTGCGGTGTTCGGGGGAGACCCATTCAAGGGTGACTTTGAGCAGCCATTCCCATGCTTCATCGGGTGGCACACGACCGACGCGGAGGTTGTCCAGAACCAATACAATGGCTTGAACGTCCTCCGTTGCGATCCGGGCCCTGGAGAACAGTGCCAGCGGGAGCGGATGAAGCATCACGCTCACTACGAGCTTCTATACAACGACAAGGTCAAGTACAATTTGAAGGTGGACGCCAAGGATCGAGGTGGGTACTTTAAGAGGAAAAGGGAGCAAATTGGGAAGGATTCGTTCGATGACCTTTTTGAACATGTGGACGAGAAGCAAGCGATTGGTACGAGGGACTTGAAAAAGTGGCGCAGGCCCGGGAATTGGTGATAGAGGCAAGTGCGAATGGACGACGGACGTTCGATCAAGTTCCAAGGATCGTGTACTGGTATATTCAGCTTGTCGATAGGGCAAAAACTTACGTTTCCGGCTACAATAAGTTGCGTGTGATTGAGCGATACGATTAACCCGAGAGTAATATCGTAACGGCCCGTGACGCACCGCTAAAGAGGTCGGAGTTACGCAATTTGGTCCAACTAGCCTATGATTGATTTCATGGTAGCGAGTTTTGAACCACGTACTATGTCAACTATCGCTGCGACCTCTCCCCCGCGCTTGACTCTACTCGGGTCATGAACTTGACTCAATACTATACTTATACTATTATATAGTATTAGGAAGAGCAAGCCGTCGAGCCACCGGATATCATGCTTGCCAGAGTCATCGGAAACTTTCTTCTTGAGTTCCGCAAACGGTCCCATACCCCCAGGGACAGCCATACTTGCTGATTGGGTCGCTTCGAAGCCTACGAACAATGTCGCTTTGAAACGTTGGAGGGTATGATCTAAGACACAGTGGATGCTATGGAGCAGCTCAGGAAGACCATAGAAATTCACGCAAAAGGTACGCAGTTGCATAATTATCTTTTCCCTCCTGTTGTTAAGTTAAGCCCTGGCCCGTGGTGGTTATCAATGTATGGTCACAGGTATGCTCAATCGGAATTCGGTTGTGGTTTGTCCGGCATTGTTGGAAAAGGCGCGGCGCGAACTTGAACGCATCGCTACGAATTCAGTTGAAATGACTCGTATTTGAGCGATTCAACAGCGCAAAAGATTGATTCTGAAGGTATCAGCAAGCCACCGCGATGGAGAACAAGGTATGGTGTCACTCGGTGCCGAGATCCTTATCAGGCCTACCCATATTCAGGTTCATCTTGCTACGGCCACATCGAAGTTCTTTGGATTCTCAGACTGAGGCATTCAGCAAATCAGGAGTCGTTCATCTAGCATGGAATCTACTCTCGTTGGAGGCTGGTCTCCACAGAAAGTTCAATACCTTGGGAATGTAGTTGGAACCTGCTGAGGTATGTTATCTCGAGACCTGTCATACGTACGTATGAGATGACCCTGTGTACAGACCAATACAGGATTTGTTTGCAGGATGAAACAGACGAGTGTCATCTACTTCAGTGTTCCATGCCTCATGTCGCTGGCTCTCCTTTCTTTGTCGCGTTCACTTCACAACTTGAACATGCACCACTTCCCGACCTCGGTTTACTCGCCCTTCACGCAGCATGTGCCGGGTTGCTCACATATCGGGTGCCAACGAATTTTTTGACAAACTAGAGTGGGATACGGAAGAGACGGACGTATTAGCTTTCGATGGATCATCCGCTGATCGTCTCCACTGCCAATGGCAGTGCGTGCGTGCAGCAAGTATGGATTACGAATGCACGTCTACAAGTATGGGGCAGCGTCATTTGAAATGACGATCGAAAGACTATCTTCTAAGTCGGATCCGCAGTCTGTTGCTCTACGTGCCTCGATTCTGTTGGAGGTCGTCTAGTGGCGCTGTGATTGGCTGACGGTGCCTGGCCATGTGGTGCTTGATGTGATGAGTGTTCCAAACGACGAGTTCTCGTACCTGACTTGGTTAAGGACACGTTGTGCGATCAAAATGATCGTGATGTATGTCCATACCGGAAATTGACAAGCCCCGACACAGTGCATGGATATCAACCACGCGGTCTGCCGCTCTATCGCGTATCTTTTCCGAGTCTGCGTGCGACCCCAGCTCGGCTCTCTTTGTTCCTATTCCCATCTTCTTCTTTTGCCCTCGACATGTCCAAGGACGGCGGCTCTGGATCCTATGACAAGGAAAAAGGCGGGGACTCGGACGCACAGGTACAAGCAGTCGAGGCTGCACCCGACCAAGTAATCGCGAAGCGTTTCGGTGTCTTTGGCCCCTTTCTCTCCAAGCTCTTCCAGAGTGGGGTCGAGGCAAGAGGCGTAGAACGGGTCCCGGAGAACCAGAGGGAGACGAAGAACTCATGGAACAAGTCCGTGTCCTCCGTATTCAGTCATCTCGGAAGACACTCTTACCATCCCCTGTAGCTTGTTGATGTGGTGGTATGCCTGCTTTCTCGAGCTCGTTCCGTACCTCACCGATGGAGTAGGTCGGTCAACATGGTTCTTACGACTATACCCGTAGGTGTATTGGCACAATTTACTTTCACTCTTACTCTACCGTGGGTGCCCGATTCCATGCAACGTGTCAATGTCGTGTGGTACTCAACTCTAGCATAGTCATGCCATCGCAACGACTTTCTGCTTTGCTGCCCTCGGTAGCGTAGCGACAGCATTTATTGCTACTCTCGGCCCACGCACCGGCCTGCGTACCATGATCATCTCCCGTTATAGTTCGGGGTACCTGGGTGGCACCTTCTTTTCGATCCTAAATATTCTCACTCAGTATGTCTTGACCCAGTGCTCGTGTTGCGCCATGCTGACACTTGGCCATTAGACTTGGATTTTCTACGACGGCCGTCATCCTTGGTGGTCAAACGCTTGCCTCCATCAATCCCAACACGCTCTCCCTAGTTGGCGGCATCATCATCATCGGAGTCTGCTGCCTCATTCCTTGTTTCGTCGGCTACGACATGGTCCACGTCTACGAACGTTACGCCTGGATTGTCACGCTTTTCATCATGTGCTGTCTCTATGGGCTGGGAGGCAAAGCTGGGTATGACATAAACGCACAAAAGTCGCTGGAAGACACCGGGAGAACTCTCAGCGCCGACATCCTCAGCTTTGGTGCGATCATCTTTGGCTCGGTCGCAGGCTGGGCGCCCATCGCTGCCGACTATAATGTCCGCTTACCAGTCGACACAAATCCTTGGCACGTGTTCTTCCTAACTTTTTGCGGCTTGTTCCTTCCAATCGTGTTCACCGTAACACTGGGTGCTACGTTGATGACGATCACCAACCCTGCCTATGTCGCTGCTCTGGGGTCTGATGGAAACACGGGTGCATTGATCGCTCAGGTGTTATCGCCTTGGAGGGGCGGAGGCAAGTTCCTTCTGGTGCTGCTGGCGTTGAGTGCAATGTATGTCTATCATTTCTTGACAGAATCTCGTGCTTATTTGTTCACGAAAAACTAGTTCCAACAACATACCCAACACGTATTCCGCCGCGCTCTCCATACAAGCACTTGGTCGTCCATTTGCTATGGTACCCCGCTTCCTCTGGGTGTTACTCGTCTTCCTCATCTATACCATCGCCGGTGTTGCCGGACGGGAGCATTTCAGCACTATCCTCAGCAACTTTTTATCCATATTGAGTTATTGGACAGCATTCTTCATCGTCATCGTGGCGGAAGAACATTTCTTCTTCCGACGAAAAGGGGGTCGATTGGGAGGATATAACTTGGTAGATTGGGATAACCCTTCAAAGTACGTGTCGTTCGTCGTATGTGGCTGTCATGATGACATGCTGACGTGGCGTTTCCCGTCCTGCACGCTGGGCTCTCCCATCGCAGACTCCCCATTGGTATCGCAGGCATGTTGGCGTGTTGTTTCGGGATAGTAGGCGCGGTAGTCGGGATGTCGCAGGTATGGTATACGGGACCCATCGGGAAATTAGCGGGCGCAAAGATCGGTGCCGATCTCGGGTTCGAGGTGCGTTACGCAGTCATCATTGAAATCATTCACGTGCTTATACAGCCCCGTACGTAGCTCGCAGCTGGCTTTGCGGCTGTAACGTTCCCCCCTTTGCGTTGGTTGGAGATTCGTATCACGGGCAGATAATCAAGGTGGGATTCCGTCGAGCCCTCTGGCGGATGTATGCATGAGCTATATTTACATGAAAGCTATCCGTTAAGAAGTATAACATCATTGTGGCATGACACTGAGTGAGTACTTCATGCTCAGAAGTATATGTGTGTGAGCACATACTGGGAGTCTGGTGCAGCTGAAGCGTGGTCCGCTCTCCATCATGATGTGAGTAGTGCTCTTGACGGTGACAACTGTAACTCAGACTCGGTGAACATGCAAATGACTTGAAGCTATTCTGGTTTGGTTATGTATTCTTATCCAGCGTCCAAGTGTTCATGGAAGGACTCGGACATACTCAGTGAGTCGCTAAATGAGCGCGATTTTTACCATCGGTACATCCGCGGATGGCCGGGTCGATCTGGCACGGTTTCTCGACACTTTCCCAATACTCCGTTCGATCATTCCAGGAAGGCGGACGATACAGCTATGTTTGTACGACGGTCATAAATAATATTTGCCGTACCATGCAATTAAGTTTATACTTACTTCCCAAACTGAAGATAGTACAAGTCCCTCATGCGTTGCTTTTGCTGGTTTCCCTTTGCGTTTTGGCGACTGAAGGATGACTAAAATTTGCCTTTCCATCTGCTCAAGCTCAGCGCCACAAGATAGTGCACCAGGTATTTTAATTTTCCCGTGTTGCACCCTACAGCGCGATCAGAGTCACTGGCAGATTTCACCGTAATTTGGGCCTGGTTACATCATTGCTTATTGTAACAGAGCAAAATGGCACGCCGAAGAAGGATCCAGAACAAAGCTCTCAACGTACATGTTTACACCTTCTCCTCGCTTTGCTCACTTGTTTCCTCACCTTTCTCTTCGTCGTCTTCCTCTAGTAGATCACGTTGGAGTCTGAAAGAATGTTTAAATTCGTCGTGTTCCAACTTTTCCTTCAAGTATTTCTTGTGATCTTCTTTGTCGATCTTGGTGTATTTGACATTTTCGTCATATAGAATCTCGTAGCGGGCAGGGTGCTTCATTGTGGTCCGCTGGCACTTTCCTCCAGAGTCCGGATTACAGCGGAGAACGTTGACGCCATTATACTCTCCTTCGACGGCGCTCACGTCGGTCGTGTGCCATCCCAAGAAGCAAGGAAACGGCTGTTCCCAATCCCCTTCGCCAACGCACACGTTCGATCCGCAACAGACCGAAGGAGCGATCAGGTCTCCCCAGACAATGTCGTCCTGGTACTCCGCAGGGTCGCTGAACACGTGCGGGACCGCGCACGCCTCGGGATGGTTGAGCCTGTAATCGGTGTGGCAGCGCACGCAGTGCTGGGGTTCGGGCGTGGTGCCGTGGCAGCAACATCCACCGCAGCGGCAGGTACAGGGGCTCGATGTCGGCTCGGATGCGGTCCGTGAGCCGGGTTCGTTTTTGCTGGACGGGGGGTCATATTCGACCCTGGGGATTTTTGCTGGAGGAGGCGCGTCCTCCTCAGTGCGCAACGCCTGAGGAGAGGTGGCCGCCTCTGCTTCTGAAGATGGGTTAGGCTGCGCGGGGTTAATCACCTGAACGACGAAGGCGAGGGGACAGGGTGCGTACCATGTCAGATGTGTTGTTGGAGGACATTCAAGGTGCGACCTTTGCCCAAGGACCGCCCCCTTTCCCGGCTGACTATAGGGGCCGTGTCCATTCTCGGGGCAAATGACTAGCTGATCGAATAAATTGTGAGCCCCCTAGGCTAAGGTCTTCAGGTAAATAGGAGAGCAAGCCCGCGAGGTCCAACCTGCTGGTGTATCACTGAGGAATCAAAATATGTACCCCTGAATGTACGGATGGAGAGATAAATGTAGTTGTTCTGCCCAAGGTAGTTGTGTCGTACGTGACCAAAGTGGCAACATCTTCCCATGTGCGAAAGTGTCCACGTTCTGGATCACGCTCATCGACGACAGCAACGCTAACACGATGTCAGCAGAGTCTCTATGTTATACGGTCGTATTCGAGGATACTGCGGAGACCCCGTCGACCCAGGAGCTGCGGTCATCGCTCGAGAAGGGTTCTGATGAAGATAAACTGGACACGTTGCGCAAAATCATCGTCGCGACTATCAATGGTAACCCTCAGGTGGGCACACTCGTACTTAACTTGATCGTAGACTAATGTTTTCATACCAGCCCTCGTTGTTGATGCCAATCATTCAGTACATCATGCCTTCGAAGCACAAGCAGCTGAAGAAACTGCTTCACTTCTACTGGGAGGTCTGTCCGAAATACGACGAGAACGGAAAGTTGAAGCAAGAGATGATTCTTGTCGTGTGCGTCCTTCTTTTACCCGTATCTCGAGCTGTCTTTTCAATGGCATCGCATCTTCCAGCAACGCCATCCGTAACGACCTCGTGCGTTCTTTGTCGTTAATTCAATTTCTGCATAACCAATGTATTTAACGTTCCAGCAACACCCGAACGAGTATATCCGCGGCGCTACCCTTCGTTTCCTTCAGAAGATCACGAAAGACATCGAACTTCTCGAACCACTCGTCCCTACTCTCCGCGCCAACCTTGAACATCGCCATTCCTATGTCCGAAAAGCAGCCGTTTTCGCTCTGTATACCGTCCATCGCGAACACGAATCGCTCGTCCCGGACGCGGCAGAACTCATGCAGACTTTCCTGGCGGCAGAATCCGACGCGACATGCAAGCGGAACGCATTCGTTTTTCTCGCGAGCGTAGCTATGAACAAGGCCGTGGAATGGTTAAGAGGCGTTTGGGACGGGGTTGCTTCGATGGACGAAGGGCTACAGATGGCCATCATCGAGGTTGCCCGCATGGATTGCTTGAACGATACCACCCACAAAGTGAGTGAAATCAACGCATATAGTCGCGTTCTGTACTAACGTGGTACATAGCCACGATATATTCGATGCATGTTCGAGCTGCTTAATTCGTCGTCGCATGCGGTGAAGTATGAGGCTGCAACCACGCTCACCACACTCACGCAAAATCCCGCTGCAGTCAAAGGTAGGCTTGCTGGTCTCCCTTTGCCCTAAACACCGCATAGACTCGGTACATCATTAGCTGCGGCATCGTGTTTCGTGAACTTGATCATCAAGGAATCCGACAACAACGTCAAGCTCATTGTCCTCGATAGACTTGATGCGTTACGTTCGAGGCATGGGGCCATTCTAGATGGACTCATCATGGACGTACTGCAAGTCCTCTCCAGGTCCGTCCGATTTCACGGCCGCCATTCTCTCTCACTGGCATCTTGATTAGTGCCGACATGGAAGTGCGCCGAAAAGCGATGAGCACCGTCTTGAGCATGACGTCTACCCGAAATGTGGAAGAAGTTGTGTTGTTCCTCAAGAAACAGCTCCAGCGGACGCAAGAACACGATTATGACAAGGTTCGCTCACCTCATTTGTATTCTAACCCAACTACTTATGCATTCTTTTTAAGGCACCAGAGTATCGTCAACTCTTGATCCAGAGCATCCATGTCATGGCGATCAAGTTCTCTGAGGTGGCCGCTAGCGTTGTCCACGCGTTGATGGACTTCCTCGGAGACTCCAACAACCCCTCCGCACTGGATGTGGTCGCATTCGTTCGAGAAGTCGTCGAGAAATTCCCATCCCTCCGCGCAGCGATCACCGAAAAATTAACGGCTACACTAAGTAGCATCAAAAGCGGAAAAGTATTCAGGGGTGTGCTTTGGATATTGGGAGAGTACGTAGAAGCCATGGATGACATCGAAGGAGCGATGGTGGAGATCCGAGGTGTGCTTGGGGAGATTCCGATCCTGGCAGCCGAGATACGGGAAGCCGAAGGAAATGGTGCGACTGAGGAGGGTGAAGAAGACGGTGGCCAAAGCGGAGCAGACACGAGACCAAAAGTCCTCGCAGATGGCACTTATGCGACCGAATCGGCGTACACTGCGTCCACACCAGTAACTACCTCCCCCAGCAAGTCGAAACCTCCGCTTAGAGGTATGTTCATTGGCAAGATGTGTCGAGTGTGCTGATAGTTGAACTTATTTCCAGCGTTGATCTTGGGAGGTGACTTCTTCACGGGAGCTGTCCTGGCAGCCGCCTTGACGAAGCTCGTCCTGCGGTACGACGAGTCGTGTCGTGACCGCACCAAAGCCAACGCTTTGCGTGCAGAGGTAAGTTTGACTTGCCATGATGTACCATCTCATTATTTCAACGTACCTCAGGTGATGCTCATCATGACTTCCGTTATTCGCGTCGGCCAATCGAAATTCGTCACGGTCCCGATCGACGAGGATTCCAATGAGCGCATCCTGAGTTGTATACAAACTCTGAGCGAGTTGAGGGAACAAGGCGAAGCCAACGATATTTTCCTACGGGACACTCGAGTTGCATACGGCAAAATGTTGGGCGCTCAGGAGGTATGTTACGTTTTCCCCTTTGAAAAACCGAGTTTTGCGGGAATTCACACCTGAGCAGAAACGTTCCGCGGAAAAGAAGGAGGCCGAGAGCGCGAAGGAAAGTATCGTGCAAGTCGACGACCTGCTCAACTTCCGCCAGTTCTCGAAGAAATCTGCGGACGACGCAATAAACGTGAGTCGAGTTGGTCTTCCTACACTTTAACTGAACCTCCTGTTTAGTATGCGGACGACCTGGGGAAGGCCACTGGTGCTGCCGAGGTACAGGAAGATTTCATCTCCAATTTAAGTAGGATATCACAACTTACCGGTGCGCAAGCCTATTCATACCCTGCCGCACGGTGCTCACGCTCTCATACATTAGGTTTCTCGGACCCAATATACGCTGAGGCCTATGTGAAGATGCATGGTTTCGACATTCTTCTCGGTGAGTCCTGGCTTGTCTTGGTTCGAGCGCGCCTAAAGTAACCCCCGTTCAGATGTCTTGCTTGTGAATCAAACCTCTAATACATTACAAAACCTTTGCTTAGACTTTGCCACCTTGGGGGACCTCAAACTTGTTGAGCGCCCGGCCGTCTACACGATCGCTCCCCACGGGTTCCAGAGCATCAAGGCCACGATCAAGGTCTCCTCTACAGAGACTGGCGTCATTTTCGGAAGCATCCTCTGGGAGGGTCCTGGTCTCGCCGAAACCTGTGTCATCCTAAACGACATCCATATCGACATCATGGATTACATCAAACCCGCCTACTGTAATGAAACCCAGGTACATGGCAATGGATATTCTGCTCGGGGACCTGAGTGCTGATGCCCTTTCAGTTCCGCAGCATGTGGACGGAATTTGAGTGGGAAAACAGGGTCAACGTATCCACCAATATGTCGTACGTGCAGCGCGTTCCCTCGTCCGCTCGACACTGACTTATGCCAGTGACCCACGTGACTATCTCAAACACGTCATGAAGTCGACCAACATGTCGTGCTTGACGCCCGAGGGGGCCATGTCGGGCGAATGCGACTTCCTTTCTGCTAACATGTACGCTAGAAGCCTGTTCGGTTAGTTCATCTTGTTCATTTCCGATGCGCTGTTAATCTGACGGGCGTGCGCGCGCGCGCGGCATCTCGTAGGCGAAGACGCATTAGCCAATCTCAGTATTGAGCGAACAGAAGCAGGCACGATCGTCGGGCACGTCCGTATCCGGAGCAAAACGCAGGGCATCGCTCTCTCGCTGGGTGATCGGATTACCATGTGTGAGTGTCTCCTTGATGGTTGATGGCCTTCGGGCTGATGATGATGTGTGGCGTCCTCAGCTCAAAAGGATAGTAAGCCACCACTATAATTTGGCGTTGGAGCGTGCGGCGGTAGGGTACTCTCTTTGTAGATTGGAGTTTTACCTATCTCGCATGCAATCCTGATTTCTTACTCGCATACGATGATGGCAGAGCTGTGCAAGCACCCGTCGACCCGATTCCTTGCCTTGGTCAAGTCACATCCGTTAGGGTATTGCCGTTGTGGAACAGATACTTAATCACTACTAGGCAGGAGAACATTCATATATTCATATATAACTCAGACATGGTGAAACACACTTTAAAACGCATAGATCAACGTCTTCCGGACACCGCAATATTAAATTGGCTGCCGAGGAAGTATACAGAACGGAACGGGAGGGGGGGGGGGCACATCCTGATGAAAAAGGTCCATGTTATGAGCAATTTCACGCGACCGTAGGGGTATGCTCCGTGCCCCTGCTCTGCGCCCATGTTTCGGGTCCCTGGGTGTGTTCACCGCCGCCAGTCAGCATCAGTCAAATCAACGAAAAAGGCACAACGCGAGGCATTTTTCCCCTTTCACTCACCTTCCTATTATTAATTCTCTGGTACTTGACTCTTCTCGCGAACCATTCGGCAGCAGTCGAGTTGGTGTTGAAATTCCGCTCAGGACGCTTTTGCACGGCATCCGCGATGAGAGGGCTATCTTCTACGAGTGCGCGAAGGGTTTGAGAGTTTCCAGGACGAGTGAAAAATACGAGAGACCAGCGTTCGTAGTCGCCTTGAATGCCCGGCGGGGGGACTACGCGGTGGATGTTCGACTGCAGAACGCCCCCACTAAAAACGGAGAGCGCATCGCCAATGTTACAAATTGCATGGCCGGGAATGGGCTATTGGGTTAGGGTATACGTCAGCTGTCAATGATGCCAACCTCTGACAAAAAGAAGAGCCACCAACTTTGACATAGAACCACTCCGTGTGACCAGGCGGCATCACTTGTAGACCACCAAGCCTGTTGTGTAAAAACGACTGACGCAGACATGACACATCGGCGTAGGATGAATGAGGTAAGTCCCGCTTACTAGAGATCCGAAATCGGTGTGAGCCCCGAGCGTCGCCTTATCTGCCAGTTCCTGTCCTGGCATCGGCGGTGCTCTGATTACACGAGCTTCACTGCCGCTGTGCTCTTCGAGGGAGTGCAAGCGCTCAAGGGTGCCTTCTGGAAGCCCCAGTCTGTCATTGAAGATGCGAAGGACCGTGTAGTTAATCTCCAAGGACTTGCGGACGAACGGGGCCACGGCAGTCGGCACCGCTGCCGTGGTCGGTGCTGGATACGTTCTGTGAACGACATTCGGGAATGCCAACGCATCGTCCTTGGAGACGTTGATGAACTCGACGGCGTCTAGCTTCCTAAAAACGCTTCAGGCAAACCGAGGTCGATACTCAGTCGCCACTGCCGGTACTCACCCGCTGGCATCCACCGCGCTTGCGCCGGCTTTCTTGTATCTGATGCACATGAGCATTTCTGAATGGCGTGCGGGATGATGCTCAGTGACACACCCAAACGACTGGCCCTCGTCCCCTTGCTCAAACTTCATCCTCTCCTCAAGGGGGAGTGCCATGGTCTGAGCACCCATTTCAAACATGTTGCTCACTTCTTGATCGGCGCCATGGTTCTTGAGGCTATAGAGCATATTGAGTGACAGTGGACGATATGCATGCGTAGTATATCGACGCTTACTACCAGAACCCGATAGACGTCGCAGCGACCCAGAGACGGTCCAACTCAGTGGAGTCTCCGGCTTTGATAAGATCGTAGTCGATGACAAGCAATGGGTGGGTACGGACATCGCTGGGAAACGGAGGCGGCACTGTTCCAGGCATCGTTCAAGGAACTAGGTAGTACCTCGTTAGCTGTGGGGACACTCTTATCTCGACAGCACTCACCTGAGAAAGTCGCTGGGCAGTGTTGGCGGGTGACCGATGCGCCATTTTTATAGGGGCGTATTTAGGGCCAATCGATCCGGTGCCCATGTGGCCATGGGAGATCGATACCACATGTCCCCCACATCCACATTTGCAAGTGCCGTTCAAAACCTCGGTTTCCAACGCTAGAAACGCCTTGACTTCCGAGTCCGTCTTCTCTGCTCGCCATCCTTAGGTACTCACGAGGGCCCGTGGTCAATGTGGTGGTTGTAGAGAAACACTTTATGTAAATTGGCATCGTGCGAAACGCGCTCTACTAAGCAACACAGGCTGTCAACCACCGTCATTCCTAATATCTATTGCTCTTCGCCAACGTGAATGCAAAGAATCTGTGTGGTCCATCCACTAGTTCGCTTACCGGGAGTTGAAGATGTCGACAACCCACCTCGCAGTTCGCGGTCACATCGAGTCGCAGCGTCAACGGATTCGGATCCAAAACAAAATTCCACGTACTGCACACTCCCTCACTCCCTGGCTTACCTTGTTCCGAAGAATTTTAATCGAGCTTTACTTCTTCACTTCAAAAGCAGCTCATTCCCGCAAGACAATGTGTTGCCATGCGGAAGTCAATCGCGGTAGGTCGCCGAGCAGCCTCATTCAAAACATTCTTGGTAAGTTGTCTGCATCCGAGTCCGACCCGCAGGCCATCGAATTAATTACCGATTGTGACATTCTTTTCCAAGACAGTCTAGGCTTCCACTCTTGAGGGCGAATTGGACCCAAGTGATCAATACATTCACATTTCAGCTTACATCACTCTATCACATCAAACAGTCTCAAAGATCACGTATACAAGAAGGCAAGTCGTTTAGATGGTTGTCAGTTCGTCTAGAGTTTCACACCACTGTAGGGGTGTGTTCAGTGCCCCTGCTTTGCCCCCATGTCTCGGGTCCCTGAATTGGCCGCAGTCAGTAAAAGGGCCAGAGTTAAAGAGATCCCGTCTCTTCTGTTCTTCGACTCACCTTCCTGTTGTTGATTCTTTGATACTTTATTCTCCTCGCAAACCAATCAGCGGCGGTTGATCCGGTGTTGAAGTTCCGCTCAGGTCGCTTTTGGACAGCGTCTGCAACGAGGGGGCTATCTTCCACGAGCGCGCGAAGGATTTGGGAGTTGCCTGGGCGGGTAAAGAACACGAGAGACCAGCGCTCGTAGTCGCCTTGAGCACCAGGCGGAGGAACTACACGGTGAATGTTGGACTGCAGGATACCACCACTGAAGATTGACAGCGCATCCCCAATGTTGCAGATGGCATGACCGGGGATCGGCTAACGTAAGGTTGGGGTGTACCTCAGCCTACCGATGCTAACATGAATTGAGAATAGGACGAACTTTGACATAGAACCACTCCGTGTGGCCAGGTGGCATAACTTGCAAGCCTCCCAGCCTGTTGTGCAAGAAGGACTGACGAGAGTTACGTACAGTTTATCGAGTAAGGTACTTCACTTACCAGAGATCCAAAGTCTGTGTGGGCTCCAAGAGTCGCCTTATCTGCCAATGCCTGCCCAGGCAGAGGGGGCGATCTGGTTACACGAGCTTCGCTGCCACTATGCTCTTCGTGGGAGTGCAGACGCTGAAGGGTGCCCTCTGGCAAGCCCACCCTCTCATTGAAGATGCGAAGGATCAAGTTGTTGACTTCGAGGGACTTGACGACAAATGGGTTTACGACGGTCGGAATAACTTCGGTCGCTGGGGCAGGGTATGTCCTGTGGGCAACCTCCGGAAAGGCAAGTGCGTCGTCTTTCGAGACGTTGAAGAACTCGATCGAGTCCAACTGACTGTCGTAAACTTCAGTCTAGCCCGCGATAACGCCAATAATCGTTATACCCACCCATCGGAACCCACCGCATTTGCACCGACTTTCTTAAATCTGGAAAATCGACATTAGCACTTCAGCGTGAGGTACCGAATAAATCCGGTACGTACCCGAACGACGCTCCGTCGTCGCCTTGTTCGTACTTCAACTTCTCCTCGAGGGGAAGTGCCATGGTCCTCGCGCCCATATCAAACATTTCGCTCACGAGCTCATCGGCGCCATGGTTCTTAAGGCTAGAAGAATGTCAGGCACCGCGTCGAACGATAGCGTGAAAGGTATGGTGGGGACTTTAGGATATGGGATCTGAATACTTACTACCAGAACCCGATAGAGGTCGCGGCTTCCCAGAGACGGTCATGCTCCGCGGAGTCACCGGCCTTGAGGAGCTCGTAGTCGATAATGAGCAAAGGGTGGGTACGCACGTCAGTCGGGAAAGGCGGCGAGGCGGTTCCAGGCATCGTTCAAGATATGGCTGACGCCTTTTGAGTAAAGATGACAGCATATCTATCGACGATACCCCACTCACCTGGAGAAGGGTCGATGATTGTGGATGTTCAAGAAGAACCTAAGGAACCGAGAAGCAAGCGAGCAGGCAAGCACTTATAGTACTGCAGGCTTAGTCAGCCGTCTGGGGAAGAAAGCGGAGCATGTTAGTTTGGGTTAAGCACTGCGTCTTGGTGTCTTGCAGCGTTCTTCATCTCCTCTTGTTCCACTCGTTGCGGTGAGTCGTATTTATAGGGGGATGTCTATTTAAGGCATTGGTGACTCTGAGGAACACATCATGTGGGTGCTGGCATGGGCGGCCTCGGCAAGTGAATGGATCGGTAAACTCGGGTTGAACATTGAACGAGCGCGATTCTGTTAGTTGGCTCTCGTGATACATCGACAGCAGTGATTTCTGGCACTTTCAAAATGTATCATATCTGACTTCACGTAAGTATTATATGGTTGAAAGTGAGGAACCATGAATTCATTGTCAAAAATCGAGCTCAAGCTTGCCGAAAGCAGCCGAAGCGGAGCTTGATATCACGCCCAGATTCAAGGGCCGATGTACCTAGATGTTGCCTGACCGTTCAATGTCCCCGGTCGAGGATCGAGAACGGCTGGGAGCGACTTGCAGCAAAAACGTGCTAATGTCATATGTAATTATGACCCTTGAAGCGTTTGACAATGTGCTCACGCTCACTTTTCAAGTCCATCATTCTTCGTTGATCCGAGCGGGACTTCAATTTCGTCTCTGATCACTTCTGTCCAACCTGGCTTCACTCCATTCTCGAATCACAGCTTGCGACGTCTGGCCCATGGGGGCGGCATGATCGTGTGACAGCTACACACGCTCATCACCGCGAATACCGCTCCAAGTCAAAGTAGTACGAAAATTTTGCAATTGGCATTAGAAGTGCTTGCAACCCTGAAGTTTAGGTAACCTAAACCGGAGTCCGGTCTTTTCCTGATGGGCCGACCCTTTCGTTTTTGATTTGACCCTCATCCAACCCTGCCTGCTCTCACCACACCCGGATACTATGAACATCATCGGCGGTGGTCTCTCAAGAGTCTCAACGCCATGTCAGGCTTTAACTAGCACCCCATAGCTCCCAGGATAAGCTTCCTCGCTTCAGTTGGGGATAGTGGTGAGACTTACAAAAGCAGGTTTGAAGGGACTTCTTTTCGGACGATGTTTGGAGAACAATGGAAGGATATGTCAATGGTGTCAGCGATGCTGATTCGCTACAAAAAATGAGTCGACTTATCTGTGAGATTTACCTACTATCCGTTCGGGAATAAGGAATGATACACTGTACTCCATCCGACACACCTACAGTGACCTATCCCACTCCACGGAACAGCGAGCAAGTCGAGCATCCACAGCGTGTTATGTAATGCTCGATGAAAAGAATTGAATGCAAACTCATCTTGTTGGTGGCGCCTTTCCGAAGGGCATTGTCGAATTGGTGCACCTCGGAGGCTCGGACTCCCTAGCCGGACGATGCTGAAGAAGGGTCATGTCAAAACACTTCGCAGAAGATGAAGATGAAACATTGACATATGAACTGGATTCGATGGCAGGATGTCAATCTGCACATAACAATCAGCCGACTATTGGGCGCTGGCAAGGTACATGCAACAGCGCTCAGCGCTCATGTTCAGGATGGGGAAACTATGCCAGGTCTCCCGTGACAGTTATTTACTACTTCCAGGCACATGAATGCGTCGGTAAGGCTGCTTCAAGTTGGGCTCACTGTGGAGCCTGCCCTATGATAAGCACGACGCACCATTCTGGACCCCGGGTGACATGAAGAAGCAGATTGTATTAGCCGAAATAAGTCTGCCAGTGGAGTTCTGCCAATGACAGCGAATGTTGCCGGCGACGAGGTTGATGATCCCAAGAATGGATCGTTTACAAAATTACGCAAATATGAGGTGCGCGATCTTTTGTTTGATTCTCCGAGCGGCTACGAGGGGGTCTGGAATCCGACAGCGTCTGCCGTAATGTACGGAAGGCAAACTCAATTGCGGCTGGGCAGTCGGTTCTCGCCCGTGACAGAGCGGGAGTAATTAATTCATGTGTCAAAGAGCCGCTCACCCGTCAGGAATGATGAAAAAACTAACGGAATGTTACAACAATAATCTAACGGACCGCCCAAACTCAAGATCTGGCGTCAATGAGGACAAATAACGTACAAAAGGACACGTTCAACCAGGGTTCGTACTCTCAGTGATCCTTCCGCGTTCACGTCCTCTCGTTTGTTTTGAATTGTCGCTCTTTTTCTACATCCTCAAGATGCATCTCCCCGGTGACGTGACTACTGTCGCGACAGTGTACGGTTCAATGCTACTCGGCACATGCATTGGTTGCATGTAAGGTTCCAACAACGTTCGTTTACTTTTCACCGCGCTGACAGACGACTAGTTTGACCGGAGTTGTCTTTGTACAATCCGTGCTGTATTATAAGTTATACCCTGGCGACTATGCCTGGACGAAGGCTCTGGTGTGTTCACATATCACTGGGTTCCCAAAACGAGTCCACTAACAAGGTCTCGACTTTGGAGGTTTTTGCGGTTTGGGCGTTCGACATGGCGCACACGATCTGTATCGTCACCGCAACATGGCAGTCAGTCATCGTCAACTTCAATCAGCCACAAAATATGGACATGATTCCATCGTGAGTCATCCACTATCTTTGTCTCAGTCGTTACTCATTTTCGTAGTGCGCTTGGGGTATGTGCGCGGCTTTTGGAGCATATATTTCGCGGCTAGACCACTTTTCATAGCTTTCTGTGGCCGTAACTGCCTTGGTCACCTTCATGGTTCACTGGTCCGTTTTTTCCTGACAAGTTCTCCCGTCGTAAAATGCTGAGAATCTATTTTGTCGTAGCTTCTTCGCAAACAGGATTCGAATGTGTAAGAAACAGTTGCGTATGGTTTCACACCATTAATGCCTTTACAGTGACGAAGAAATGGTATATCGCTGCCCCTGTGGTACGTGAACTATGTCCATTTTTCATTCGGTTTATGCGAACTTAACATTCTAGGTGTTCCTTGCCTTCCTGCGTCTTTGTGAGTGGCTGCGTTTTACTCGCTGATAAACGACTGGCTGACAATCAACTTAGTCTCCGCTTGTGGTATGTACTATGTCTTGATCAGTTGGATGGTTGACTTCATATTCCTTGGCATCTGTAGTCTCGACGAGCGAGATGTATGTTACCTCCCATTTGGTTGTTCGTCGTTCTAACCTACTTTCAGTATCCGCTTGAAACAATACTCCTTGTTCATCAAGCCTTATCCTTCGGTGAGAATCTCACGTTGCATCATACTTATTTACTCTATTAATGTAGGCCCTTTAGTGGGTCTTCACGCTTGGTGTCACGCTCTCCGCCTCGGTGGAGATCATCATCACCGCGGTTATGATTATCTTCCTTGGGAGCAGAAAGACCAGCTTCGCCAAGTAAAGAATCGTGTTGTTTCATACGGACAGCTGCTGATGCACCCTCCAGCATGAACCACGTCATCAACTCTCTGATTCTGTACACGCTAGAAACAGGTAGCATCACTTGGTACGCTGATCGGAATCACCTCTTTTCTTCATTGTCTGACAGCCCCTGAAAAGTCTCGTCACGATAGCCTCGTTGCTCTGTGTATGTTGTCCCGAGCCCTCTATATTTTCTTTTAGTTGACATTTATGTTCTCAGTGGCTACTCATGCGTCACAACCTGATTTTCCTCGGGATGCACTTTGCCATTGCCAAGCGTACGTTGTTGAATTTTAAGTGCTAACTGGTCAGCTTATGTTACATCGACTCCAGTTTATGCTAACTCGCTCCTTGCTACGTATGTTTACCCGCGAAGCACAATTATCGCCGCTGACATCGCTTTCTAGGCTGAATACGCGGAAACGTTTCAGAGTCGATCGCTTGAACACAAGTGAGCGGGACCAGAACAACGGCATTGGCCCGCTGCCTAGCCCCATCAACAAGAGTAATTTCTCGGTAGTGAGTTGTCAGCCAGTGTCGTCCGATCCGATCTAAATTAGTTTGCGTATTTTTTTTAATCAAACAGAACCGAATGTTGGTCCCCGCGCCGCCAATGAAGGGTGTACGTATTTTTATCGTTAGACTCTTCCATTCCTAAAGATGTGAACTCACAGCTTAACGTCAACGTCGAAACCACTGTCGTCTCTCAGATTGACGAAGACAGGGATCACTATGATGTCGAGACGACGCCAACCGACTCACAGACTCTCAGAGCATATTCCCACGACGAGCAGTACAACGCCATGGACCGCCTCAGCTCAGACAGGGAGGACGAGAAATACCCCCATCTTGTATGAACACGTCTTATCCTACACCCAAGTGCGGCTCTGGATATACCCGTTCGAAGGGAGGTCATTTTCATGCAGATGTTTGCGCGCCATTCCTTGGCTGCTGTAACATAGTTCAACACTATTCCCCGCGCCCGCCCACGATGCTCCTTATCTTGCAGGGTTGTTCTCCTTACCCTACTTTATCTCGAGCGTTTTTCGCTTACTTTCCAGGCTCTTCCACCACCCCTTCGTACATGGTTTGTTCTCGGAGTAGTCGTGCTGTTGTTACCTACTGTCTAAATGTGTCTTGGGCAATTCACATATGCAAGCCCTGTGCTCTGGGAGTTGGTACATTCATCAGTATGTTCGAATCCTGAAATTTGAGACTTCTGATGCAACGAGGCACGAATGGAGTCCGGACGAGCGTCGCTTAGCGGCGGCACTTTCTCTTCCATGCCATCTCCCCCCTCGCGCCCATCCCCTTGGCCTTGTCCCCGTCCTTTGCTGCACACACTCTTTTCTACACATTAGTCGCTCCTTTGTAGTCCCCACCACAGGAAGTCCGTCCCGACTTCGCGGCCGCGGCCTTCCTCGACGTCAGACAAGCGCTGATAGGTGTTGACATCCCAGACGATGAACAGGCCGTACCGTACTACAGCGCCTGAACGAAGCTTGGGGGGAGGACCACCCGCAGCGTGGTGAAGCACGGCTGGCACAACAAGAAGAGAGAGCCAGAGAAGCTGAGCAGGCTTGCAATACGCCATACAGAAGACCTCCTCGTTCGAGTACGAGTACCATCCCTCCTCCCGATGAACTAGCGAGCTCACTTCTCTCCCCATCCCCTCTCACTCCCTCCCTCACCCATGCCACCTCTGACGTCCGCCCTCAGCGGGAAGCCCTAATGGCTTTCCACCCCCTCCCGGCCGCAGCACTAAAGCGAGCCAGTACCAGTCACAGCGCATAGAGGCCGGTGCCTCTCGCCGCCGTAACTCCCGCTTCCTCCCCCTCCGGTCCCGCGATTGCTTCTGGCCGCGGTCCACTCGGTATTGAACAGTGGGAGAACGGTACACTGTTACACCCCTTCGATGGGTCGCACCTGCCTCCTATCTGCCGGGTTCACTTCACTATTGGTAATCGCCTTGCCCAGTAAGACTAGGACCATGTATTCGAGCTGAATGGCATGAATAATATTATTACCCCATAATTATGCTGAGACTTTGAGCGCGTGCTAATTCAAGTTCAAGTTGGCGGAGTCAAGCCTGCGCACCAACCACCATGTCTACCGTAATGGCCCCTGGCAGTCCAACTTTCAGCGCCTCCTCAGATACACTCTTGCTCTCTTGATTCCCGATGCTCTCCAAGGACTATATCGTTGTCGTTGGCACTGGCCCGTACAGCGACATGTTGCGTACCTCATCAGATATCTAAGCATCCAGCAACCTCAGGCGAAAATGTAACTCGTGCGACCATGACGACGCACTGCAAGTTCTTTGCGACGAAGAACCCCTGGAAGTTAGTATGTACAGGTTCCTAACTACAGGATTTTCAGATTTAGAAAGCTTACTTGGGTTTCTCATCT
>JBBPOC010000269.1:0-20914 GCA_038091235.1 Tylopilus rubrobrunneus | reverse complement strand
CGACCCGGGCTGCTGCACTAGTGGGCCTCACGGTGGCACCTCCAAGCTCGACGACCGCCCACCACGGGCATCATCTTAGAGGACTGCGGTGATGTTCTCGCCCGCAACAGGCGCTACTAGCACTTTGGCAAGCTACAAATCGGTCAACTAGCCGCCAAAATCACGCCGTGAAGAGCAAGCGAGACGACACACCATACCTCAACTCTGGAACGTGTATTCCAAACCTACTGGGACGCGGTTCATCCTGCTTAACCATGGCTTGGGCGGCATCACTGGTCCCGCCGAGTCGAACAACTGGCATGATCAGTTCATGACCTGCCCTTTCAAGAGAATCAAGACGGAGGCAGAACCGCAGAGTGAACGTTGCCCTCTGGGGTTGGGGCCGTCCCTTCTCTTTTCTTTTCTCCATCCGCACCACATGCTTTGAACATTGCTAGGTGGCGATACCAACAGCCTATCTACGTCCGTCGTTTCCCGGTCAATTCGAAGAACGTATGTTCGGGACGACCTTTCAAGTCCGTGATAGTATTTGACACTACTGACATTGCGCTCCAGAACAGGACCCATACCGTCAGTTACCTGCGAGGAAATCCAACGCGCTGCTGACGTTGCTACTACGATAACAGACGAGTTCGCAAGTCTCCGCTTACTAGTACATCAAACATTGCCCAACGATTATCTCGTTCGCCTCATTACAGATCACGGGACACCATCGCAAGTTGAGGCAGTTATGATCGAGGTATATCATGGCTGGATCCAAGAGCAATAATACCAGGTGCGGCTGCACCTGTTGAAGAACGCAGGGAACTCACCCATGAGTAGGCCTCGGGGACAACGGCGTAAGAATGATCAAGTCCTCGCCCGCACCTAACGTACGCATCGTCTTCTGAATTACCTACGTGCCTGCGAAGCTATATACTTGACGCGTATATACAAGAACGTCGAGAACTATCATTCTCCTCCGACAGAACGCGCTCCAAGCCATCGCACTGACCAACACTCTTTGTAGAGACTTGGTAGAGACTGTATTACGCTCGTTGCGAATGATGCCAGAACTACATGTACATATAAAATGAATCAAATATCATCAGTAGCACCTGGTCCACAGCATAACATCCACACGGGCACCGAGACTGAAAGAGGGCACGAGACAGTGGCCATCGCTGCTCCTGGCTGACGCTGATCGACCATGAGCGCAACAACATGAATCAAAACAAATTTCGCGCACCCTTACACGGACGGCCCCGATTGAAGGTCCAGATCCGTCGTTTGGTCGTTGCGCCTGAGCAAGTAGTAAGCACGTAGTTTGCTGTTTGAGAGGGGACTCACGACGTTCACCTCCTTTTGACGGGCACGGTCGCCGCTGGTCGGGGGTCCGGGTCCATCGTTTAGTTCCTGTTTCCGGGTCTGAACGAGTGAGTTATGATGGGAGATATATCATTTGTGAAAATAGACAAACCGTTTCACTTGGGTCCACGCTGCCTTGTCTACCATCGGAGGCCGCATTGGAGGCATCCGGGTTTTGGTGGGCTCGATCGCTGGCCGCCAAGGGTTCAGACCCATTCTTTCGTTGTTGCTGCTGCGTCTGAACGAGTAAGCGGTCATGGTAAGGTGTTACAGTATGTCGAGAAAAGGACGCACTGCCAGTAGTGGCGCGGTCATTCGTTTTGGAGCCGTACCGCCTCGTCCGCTATTGGACGGACGCTTGGGGGCGACCTTTTCTAACAAGGTACGGGTCTTCGACTTGGCTCGTGGGTCACCCTGCAACGTGTGATCAGCAGCTGCGAAAACGCTTGGAGAATGACAAACTGGCGGTGGGGGGCCCTTCGCGACGGTGTTCTGAGATGAAACGTCAGATTCGACATTGAGGCGTCCATTTATCTGGCAGCGTGCTTACTGGCGTGCGTTTACCCGCAGCGTAGGTCGAAGGCCCTTTGGTGACTCTCGCTGGTGGTCTGGAATGATGGGACTCTTTGGAAAGCGGAGCCGGTTGGCCGGATGACGGGTTCTCGTGCCTCTTTTTCGTCCTCATCGGCGGCCACCATGTGAATCTTGACAAGCGTCGAAGTGACTTGACTGTCTCACGAGGTTCCTCTGGGCGTGCCTTCGAAGTGGAGGCCACTGGCTCGATATCAGGTGCTGGTGGTATATTTGAACGAGATGGTCCGGGCAGGGAAACGTCGGGACCATGGACCGAGCTTTCCGGCGATGGAGGCTGCAACAAGGTCGATACCGGAACCGGTAGAGAATGTGGTAATAACCAACCTCATCCGCGTCAAATTGTGGCTGAGCCCCCGTGTTGGAAGGCAGCTCGACCTATGTGATCATAAGAATACGCATCGAAAGGGGAAACTAGTACGTACATTGAGAGGATCATCTTCGTTTGACGCGTTGTCGACTTGCTCTTCTTCTTGTCCTCGTTCGCCGGTGGATGCCTAGCATTGCAGGATTCAGCGAAATCGTTTAGACAAGTGCAATAAGTGGTGCTTACGCGGGATAGCTTCTCGATTATGATCTCCCCGTCCTTTCCACCAAGTGCGATGAGCTCGTCGTCAGCTGAGATTGCAATTGAAAATACGTCTTGAGTGTGCTGGATGCGACCGAATGCAGTGTTCGTTGCCACGTCCCGAAACGATGTGGTGCGATCCGTAGAGTATGCCACAAATTTCCCGTGTTTGGGTAGGGCAATGCACGGGGTCGAACCTGTAAATGGAGTTGGCCATTCCCCGATTGGCGATGCTCTGGATACATCAATTTGAACAATTTTCTTGCCAGAGACAAGAAAGATGTGGTCATTGGACCAGAGAAAGCTGGTGTTGAAGAAGTGGATGTCTTCTACGTTGATGTCTACCAGCGAGCGGCCATTGCTGGCGTTGTACACGTGGATGGAATTCAGAGTGGCTGTCGCGATCCTGTCACCCTGTGGAGAGTATCGTGCTGCGCGAACCTCGTACTCGTGGGGGAGTGAGAGTATTCGTTGTCGCGTAGTGACATCCCAAACCGAGGCCGTTTTGTTGTCCGACGCTGAGACGAAATGCGGCGAGTCACTGGGTGAAAAATCGACCGCGTTGACTTCTTCGTCATCTTCGTTGTGTTCCCAGACTTGCTCGTATGTCGTCGCATCCCAAAGTAGTATGTCCCCTTTCTTTGTTCCTCCTGCCATCCATTTCCCATCCTTGGACGCAGTGAGACTGAGGGCCACATTCATTTCCACCCTTGCCACTTCTTTCCAGTCTTGCACTCGCCACACTCGAACCCCTTCACGACCACCGCTCCAGAGGTACTCGCCATTCGTAGAAAACGTCAGTTCATATACCGAGCCATTGGCGTCGATTTCAACTCGGTCAGGGTGTTCTTGTCCAACGACTCAGCATCAACCGTGACGCGCGCGATATTCTGGTACGACGCACCCATCGTTGGCGAAGACATCGTTCACGATGCGGGCGATGCTATTCGGCAGTGAAGAGGTAAGGGACCAGCCGCAGTGTGTCCGCATTTTGAACACGTTGTTCTTTCCTCATAAGTATAGACTATTACATAGAGCCCACGTTCTATCGCCTCGTGTTTTCAGCGCTTGGGCCGAATTTCATCTATCCACGGTTACCAACTTATCTGTGGATCGTACTCGGAACGATGTTCGTCCAGCGAGGAGCTCGGGGGAGACAACAGGAAAATATATCCCTGTTATGCACCGTGGGGTGGTGTCCGTTTGGCCGGCCTTATGACCGCCGCAGGGGCGCGCGTCGTTCCCCCGTTTGGAGAATGCAAGGGCGGCAGCCAACGTCATGCGCTGACGGCGTACCTGGGAAACAAGTTCTAGAGCGACATGGAACACTTCCGCCGGCGAGGCACTCTGCCATGTACTGCAACCGCATGTCACAGTCGATTTGCCAGTGGCTAAACAGGCGAGACGAACGACAGATCTAAGGGAACGTCCATCATTACAGTAATGCCATCTTGCAATGATCCGAGAAGCACACGATGCATCTGTTCCGTGAGCGGAACACACTCTCCAATAACACGACTCGAACCACGCGGCCAAGAAGACATGCCCGTTATATCGTACGATTAATGTGAGCCTGCGTTGAATATATCGATTTCCATAAATCAAGCCGTAGCGCTGGATCTGAAACAACATCCACGCGAGTAGCGAGAACGAAACGGCCGCGTTCGCTGGTCGATGGTGGACCCTGAGCCACAAGTGAGCTAAAACAACAGAGGACGCGTACCGTTACTCGAACGCTCCCGATGGAGGGTGGGTCATCGTTCGGCTGCTGTTGCTGCGCTTGGACGAAAAATGAGCTATCATGACAAGGGTGGACCATGCGAATGAAAGGCACATCGCTGCACTCCGTTCCTGTGGATCTGTAGCGCCTCGTCCACTCTTGGAGGCATCCTTAGGAGGGGTATGAACCACAGGGTTGTGCCGGTTAGCTTGTGGTTTGCGCTGCAATACAAAGTCAGTGAGTGCGAGGAAATGCCTAAAAAACATACGTCGGGTTTCCCAATGGATGCTACAACCACGCGCTGGAATCACGCATTCAGACTTGGCGGCGCGCGGCATGTCCGATTGTCTAGGGGGACTCACCTTCTCGCGTCAAGTCGCAGCGTAAGTCAAAGGCCCCTCGCCAGTCGCTCGTGCTGGTAGCTGAGAACGAGAGGGGGGTCGGTAGGACCCCGAGGTTGGGACCGGAAGGCCAGTTGGATTCGTCTGACACAGGGCTCTCGTGGCCCCTCTTCGTCCTCATCCTGCTGTCGCAGAAATAACTTCCGAGAAAACTGCCAGTGGTTGCCAGTGTCTCGTCTTGGTCGATGAGCCAATGGAGTGCCGTCATGTCATTTTGAAACCTAGAATCCATAGGTTGACGATACGCATCCGCTTGCCCGCGTGTCGCACCTGGGGTATTTGCTCCTTAGCTATCGAGCTTGGAAGAGTAGCCAATGAGGCGACTGCTGGCACGCGGAGAAAGAGCGACGTGTCACGCTTGTGGGAACCTACCGATTGTCATCCAACTTGAAGGGAGTCACAGTAACTACAATGTTGCCGTACATCTCCTCATTCGCCAGCATATCAAGACAAAAAGCCTTGTGCCGCTCGATCTCCACGAACTCGGCAAAAGACGAGCAGACCTGGTCTGGTGGTGCCGCATCACTCCGCGTTTCTTCCCCCGGGCGATACTTGCCCGTTTTCACTGCCCGTACATGGTCAGCGAAACAAAACAGCAGAGGAATTGGGACGCATCTAGGACACGCCATAGGCCGAGTTCGATAGCGGCACCTTGGCCGAGATCTGCAAGCACATTGTCCCTATGACGGCGATCCTTCCCAGCGCCGAACACGTCTGTCCGGCTCATCGCGCAGTATTGATGCTGAGGTCGTGGTCCATATCACGCGGCGTGGCCTCGAAAAACGCCGGTGTGGGCTTTTCGACGATGATCGCAGATGTCTGTGTGACGTCTTCGAGTGCGTTTACGAATGGCCCAGGGCCGAGGGGGCCCGCGCGATCGTGAGCTTCGATGTGGCATGCTTTGTGGAGCGCGATGAGCGGGGGGCGCTGTCGTTCCGGCTGAGACGCGGATGGGGATTGCGTGTTCGATGTCAACTGGGGCTCGGGTGGGGACGTGGATGTATCGCGAGTTCGGTTCTCGCCGACGAGGATCTGGAATGCGGTGTTGAGATGGGCGTATTCGAGCAGGGCGGGTGCGAGGCCGACGACGACGGCGTCGTGCGGTATCGGAGAGAACTTGGAGGCGTCGTCATCGTCCGTCCCCTGGCCGTCTGTGCACTCTTCCCGGGCGGATTTCGAGAGCTTGTCTCTTCAGCTGTGACTGCTATGAACTTGAACGAACTGCGCGTCGGTTACCCCATGAAACGACATGTCAGAACTTTTTTTCCGAAATGCCAATGACTTATAGTTGCAACTGTTAGAAATTCAGCCTTCGTGTAGATGATTTTCCTTTTACGGTACCGCGTTGCCCACGCGCCCCACTCCGCTCGTTACTCCAGTGCTTTTCCTCCAGTCTCGTACTCACTACGACTGGAGGTAAGCCACTACATTCACTCTATCCATTCATTTACTTATCTATGTAGCCTTACCCATTGCTTAGTCGGTCGCCTTCCGGTCGTTCCAACAGCAGCAAGTCGGGTGATGGATATGAGAGGTAGCGCATCACTTTCAAGTTGTCAAAAAGCAGGCCAGTGAAATGACGTGACTGTCAGTCTCGCGGTTGCTCGCTCGGGCAAAATCGTTATTCAACGAATTTGAAGAAAAAGGGAAGACGAATTACATTAACAATGCGATCAATCTAGACCGTCGAGCTCTGGCACTTTGCCCACCGCCCCAAGCCAAGCGATCTGTTGCATTGGCTTCCCTTGGAACCCACCTTTTCTCTCGACACAAGCAGCTCGGCGGCATGCAGGATCTCGAGGAGGCTATCGTCCTCGACAGAGAGGCACTTGAGCTTCGTCCGAAAGGACACCCAGATCGCGCCACATCTTTGTCCAACCTTGCTATTGATCTTTCGACTCGCTACGACCTGCTCGGTGGCATGCAGGATCTCGAGGAGGCCATTGTCCTCGGCCGAGAAGCACTTGAGCTTCAGCCAAAAGGACACCCAGATCACTCAACATCTTTGTCCAATCTTGCCGTTGATCTTTCGACTCGCTACAACCTGCTCGGTGGCATGCAGGATCTCGAGGAGGCCATTGTCCTCGGCCGAGAGGCACTTGAGCTTCATCCAAGAGGACACCCGGATCGCTCAACATCTTTGTCCAACCTTTCTGTTCGTCTTTCGACTCGCTACGACCTGCTTAGTGGCATGCAGGATCTCGACGAGGCCATTGTTCTCGGCCGAGAGGCACTTGAGCTTTGTCCGAAAGGACACCCACGTCGCTCCACATCCTTGTCCAACCTTGCCGTTGATTTTTCGACTCGCTACGACCTGCTCGGTGGCATGCAGGATCTCGAGGAGGCCATTGTCCTCGACAGAGAGGCACTTGAACTTCGTCCGAAAGGACACCCAGATCGCTCGACATCTTTGTCCAACCTTGCTGTTGATTTTTCGACTCGCTACGACCTGCTCGGTGGCATGCAGGATCTCGAGGAAGCCATTGTCCTCGACCGAGAGGCACTTGAACTTCATCCGAAAGGACACCCAGGCCGCTCCACGTCTTTGTCCAACCTCGCCATTCATCTTTCGACTCGCTACAGCCTGCTCGGTGGCATGCATGATCTCGAGGAGGCCACTGTCCTCGACAGAGAGGCACTTGAACTTCGTCCCCAAGGACACCCGGATCACTCAACATCTTTGTCCAACCTTGCCGTTGATCTTTCGATTCGCTACAACCTGCTCGGTGGCATGCAGGACCTCGAGGAGGCCATTGTCCTTGGCCGAGAGGCACTTGGGCTTTGTCCGAAAGGACACTCACGTCGCTCCACATCTTTGTCCAACCTTGCTGTTCGTCTTTCAACTCGCTACAACCTGCTCGGTGGCATGCAGGATCTCGAGGAGGCCATTGTCCTCGACAGAGAGGCACTTGAACTTCGTCCGAAAGGACACCCAGATCGCTCGACATCTTTGTCCAACCTTGCTATTCATCTTTCGACTCGCTACAACCTGCTCAGTGGCATGCAGGATCTCGAGGAGGCCATTGTCCTCGACCGAGAAGCACTTGAACTTCGTCCGAAAGGACACCCAGATTGCTCCGCATCTTTGTCCAATCTTGCTGTTGATCTTTCGACTCGCTATGACCTGCTCGGTGGCATGCAGGATCTCGAGGAGGCCATTGTCCTCGACCGAGAGGCACTTGAGCTTCGTCCAGAAGGACATCCTGACCGATCGCGGTCCTTGGGCAACCTTGCACGCCATCTTCGTACTCGTTTTACAATATCAATGCATACAAAGGATCAGAAGGAGCTGTTCGACTGCTATGCCCAATTGTCCCATCTGTCGCAACTCGTGTCTTCTGCAGATGTTGTCTTCGCTAAAGGTTGGATTGAAGTGGCTGAAGAATTCCAGCATCCCAAGCTGCTTCTGGCGTATGAAACCGCCCTCCGGCTCCTTGTTCAACATCTAGCCACTCTGCCGTCTTTGCCTAAACATCACGTCGTCCTGAAGGAGCTCTCATCGTCGATCGCGGTAGATGCCTTTTCCGCCTGTCTGCGTAGCAATGCTCCTGAGCGCGCAGTTGAGCTCCTCGAACAAGGACGCAGTGTGTTTTGGAATCAGCTTACTCGCCTTCACTCTCCACTGCATGCTGTCATGGAATGTGGCTCGGAAGGAAAGGCATTGGCGGACGAGTTCACGCGGTTGACCCTGCATATTCGCAATGTACTCAATTCTCTCGATGACGCTGATCAGCACGAACGGCTATGGAAACTAAACCTCAAATTTCAGCAAGTTGTGACCAATATTCGAGCACTACCTGGTCTCTCTCGTTTCCTTCTTCCCTCCCTCTTCTCCAATCTCCAATCTGCAGCCCATGGGGGACCAGTCATCATCCTGAATGCGAGCGAGTATTCTTGCGACGCACTCATTGTCTTCTTCGATCGAGATCCTGTTCATGTCCCTTTACAGATCAAGGAAGAGAGCGTGCGGAATTTATCAACAGAGCTCCACTCCTTGACTAAGGATGCAAAAGAGAATGACATGTCGAGACAGCTCGCGGGCTTCCTACGCGAGGTCTGGGATCGAATCGTCGGACCCATCGTTGATGTCCTACAGACGACCCTTCCACATAAATCGCGCATATGGTGGTGCCCCACTGCTGCGTTCTCTCTGCTACCCCTGCACGCTGCTGGTCCATTTCGGAAAGGTCAACGGAAGCTCGCTGAGATATACATCTCGTCGTACACCCCTACCCTCACCTCTCTCATTCGCGCCAGAGCCGGCCACATTCCGGGCTCCATACCACATGGGAAACGTTTCCTTGCGATCGGCCAAGCCACAGCTATTGGCGAGAGCGAGCTCCATTCCGTAGGCACGGAACTCGACATCATCTGTCAGCTCGTCGACGGCCTCGCTGCATTCACACGCGTCGAGGGAGAGGACTCTTGCATCGATAGGATCGTCGAAGAGCTTGGTAGAAGCGAATGGGTGCACCTCGCGTGCCATGGCATCCCCGATCGGCAACAACCGTTCGAGTCGGCGTTTGCTCTGCGCGACGGACGCTTTACGATTCAAAGGATCATTGGGTGCGACTTGCGGAATCCCGAGTTTGCGTATCTGTCAGCGTGTCACACGACCGTCGGAGATGAAGAGAGCCCGGACGAGGCGATTCACCTCGCGGCGGCGATGCAGTTTGTCGGTTTCAAGTCAGTGATCGGGACGATGTGGGCTGTGGACGATCGTGCAACGAACAAGATCGCGTCGACGTTTTACAAGTATATGGTGGACGAATCTGGTCGATTGGACTATACCCGGGCAGCGGAGGCTCTGAATAGGACGATGAAAGCCGTGGATATACCATTCGATCAACGAATTCTCTACGTGCATATTGGTGTCTAACAGTTTTCCTTTGTATCCTTGTTTTGACACTGCTTTTTTCGCTCTGCACTTACTCTCGAATATACTCTCTCTAATTTATACCTGCGTTGTCACGACGCTGCATCTTGCACAGAGTCTCGTTTCCCCAGAGTCGATCCTAACGATGCACCTGCGAGTTTCCCGGTGGACCGCGCAGACGGGGTCAGAAGTCCGAAGGGTTGGGACGAGGGCGTATCGTGACTCGCCGGGAACGCGATGTTGACACGTGTGTAGGAGAGCAGGACTGGTGCGAGGCCGACGACGACGCCGTCGTGCGGTAGCGATGTGAGGTCGTGTTCCGTTCCTTGGCCGTCTGTACATTCATCCGGGGCGGATTTCAAGAGTAGCTTGTGGGGTTCAACCACCAGTGAAGCCAATGTATAACACACCGAGCACGGCAGCGGAAGGAAGAGCAGGGCCTTACCTGTTCACCCCAATTACTTTCAACCGTCCTTGTCCATAGTTCTTCCCGGCGCACGTTCAATCTAGTAGCTCGCATCCGCTCGAGCACGGCATCGGTCAACTCATTGCTGGTGTTGCTGCAAAAACGAAAGGGTATGTACGCGGCTACACTAGTGGGCGACGATCCGATCAATAACTTGTCGCTGAGCGCTGAGCACTGAGGAGTGTACCATGGGAGTCTAAGAAAGGCTAGAGTGGGACATCAGTTTTGAAGCGCTTCGAAGGAAGCTTGAAACTTGTTCAGCAAGTTCAGGCTTGCTTCTTCAGCTGCAACTGTCCGTGAACGTCCGGCACGTTGCTCTCCGCACGAAACAGTGACTCGAAACTAGTGGGTATGTGTGTGACAACATTTATGGTGCCGACGCGGGAACCACTGCAACGTTCACAGCCTTGGAGTTGACCTCTGCCAAGAGTCCTAATCAAAAGGCCATCTCGGTCTGATCATTCTCACGCGCACGTCTGTCATGTCAGTGAGTCTGGGGGCCTGTCGGGAACACCAATTTGGCGGGTATAATGTGACAACTTGAAGGTAGAAAAGGACACACTGGCGGCGCGGTCGTTCGATTTGGCACCGTATTTTCATTGGAGGACGCTTAGCTGTGACCTTTTCTAACAAGGTACGAACCTTCGGCTTGGCTTGCGGGTCACCCTACGACGCGTGATAAGTGAGTGCGAGAATGCTCGAAGAACGACAAACTGGTGCTCTGGGGCCTTTCGCAACCGTGTTCTAAGATAGAACATCAGATTTGAGCGTTTACCCGCAGCGTAAGTCGAGGGTCCCTTGGTCACTCTCACTGGTAGCTCAGAACGAGAGGGCGGATCGGTAGGACCAGAAGCATGGGAGTCTCTGGAAAGCGGATATGGCTAGTCGGATGGCGGGTTCTCGTGCCTCATTTTCGTCCTCATCGGGGGCTACAATTTGAACCTTGATGAGAGTCGAGGTTGCTTGACTGTTTCGTGAGGTTCCTTTTGACGTGCCTTTGAGGCGGAGGCTACTGGCCGCAAATCAGGTGCTTGTAATACATTCGGACAAGATGGTCCGTGCATAGGAGCTTCGACCTCGGGGTATAGAGCGAGCCCTCTGGTGTGGGGGCCTTGTAGCAGTATCAATATGGGAACCAGAAGAAACGGTAGCAATGCACAACCTCGTCCATGTCAAATTGGGGTTGAGTCGGCGTGTTAGGAGGCAGGTCAACCTGGTCGACTCATAAGAATACGCTTCAATGGGGAAACGAGCGCATACATCGAGGGGATCATCGCCGCCGTCGTTCGGCTCGGGTTCACTAGACGTGTTGACCTTTTCCTGGAGAACGTCGAGTCGGCCCAGCGTGTACGACAAGAGAGTGACTGTATCCTATTGGAGTGGAGGGAGTTGGATTGTCCCCTTGGCGAGATGAGGCCGAGGGTTGCACATCTTGTACTTGATCGCCAGTGGATGCCTGACAGTGCAGGATCCAGTAAAATTATTTAGACAGGTGCAATAAATGGTGCTTACGCGGGATAGGTTCTCGATTATGATCTTCCCTTCTTCTCTACCAAGTGCGATGAGCTGGTCGTCCGGTGAGATCGCAGTTGAGTATACCTTTTCAAAAATGTGTTGAATGTGACCGAATGCGGCGCTCGTCGCCACGTCCCGAAACGACACAGGGCCGTATGATCTACAGAGTATGCCACGAATTTCTCGTGGTGGGGTAGGGCAATGCATGCCCCAGCCTTTCGAGTAAACCATCACACGCGAATTCCGTGCACAAGAACACCGTGGGAAGGCAGGTTCCAAGGGCAAGATCTTCGCTCGCCCAGTAAGTACTGCTTGTTTCCTTTGTAGGCCATAGCGTCCATGATTATGATCTCGTGGTTACCCTCTTTTAAGAACGCCCGCAGCCACTCGGTGGCTCTCAATGGATCCATCATGCAGACCTCCCAATCTTTCCAGCGAAGACGGTGGGGGCTATGTCCCTAGCAAAGTCGACAAGGGCAAGAGAAAAGTGCAAGGTGGGTACTTGCAACTACTAGTACGCGTTGGCAACAATGATGAGCCACCCATCTCCCTTCACCTACATACTTATCGAGTACACTCTCAAGTTCGGGAAGTCTCGTTTTCAGCCTTGGATGGCAACTCTGACATGGTGTTTGGGTCCGATTCTGACCTAACGACTTCTCCTCCGTTGATAGCTATTCATGCAAACCCTCCCATGGTCGATGCCCCCACTGTTATGATTGATGGCGGCGATAATATTTACGAGTCCGTTGAAGACGGAGACCCACAAGATGATAAGGTGCGTTGATTCCACATTATGATCCAGCTGGAATATCGAACTGGATCTTGTGCCAGTGGATGGATATAAATTCCGCACTTTCACAGCGCGACGGACTTGACTTGGCCCATTCCATCAAAGGCATGTATCGCATCCTCGACCTTATCGCAGAGCAGGGAAGTTTCGGTCTAGGCAAGTACATTACCCTCAGCCGACTCGGCGCGCTTGTTCCCGTTGTTGAACTGGTATCAGTCGACAAGATCATCATATCCCAAGGTTCGCTCGAGGCATTCATCAACAGTGTTTGCCCTGGCGCATACACAGCGATGACCAAAGTCAACTTCAAAACCCTCGATGATTACGTCATCAAACCTGTGGGCGTTTACGGTAGTAAAGAGGAAATCGTTCGATTTTTATCGCGATTCGGTGCCATCGACGATGTTATGTAAGTTTTCCCCAAGTCATTCATCTACATCAAGACTGAACCTGTTTTGACAGAGCAGCACAGCTTCTCGTTGACCCTGATACTCATTGGCTCACGCAACCCACCCTCCGATCAGGCCTGTACATCATCACGACGCCTGAACAAACCGAGGGCTCGCATCAGATATTCGTTTTATACTGGCTGGAAGCAACAACCTGGGAGGATTCTGCTGCGCCATCAATTTGTCGCAATCGCGTCATGTTCATGAGGTACGCTCGCAATTATGCCGTTCTAAGTCGCCGATGATCAAGTGCATCTTACATAGGTATCTGATGAAGATGTGCGACCAGCTCGTGTCTTTAATCTCTCCTCTGAGCATGCTCAAACCATCCATTGGGGGGAAGAGGATGCAGATGGAGACATCCCTGATGTCCACCAGGATGAGTCGGACCGGTTGTCCACATCTGATGTCACGCAGACCAACGAACAAGAGAAAATGGTTACTGTCCGCAAAGGATTTGAGGTCAGTTCGCTCTGGCTACGTGTTAGGATTGCAGGTTGAGAAGATTCTCTGTCCAACTTCAGACCATCTCAGAGGCTATTGCACAACCGGGGGAGCTTCCCGAGGATGCGGATCCGACAAAGCCTGCCCCCGTCGCACCCTTCTTGCTCTTTGGGGAGACGAGACAGGGATTCATGACAGTGGAATATCACGAAGCGAAAATTATACACGACCCCTTCAAAGGACATACGTTGACTGGTGTTCAGCTCGGGACATTTTTGTCAGTGCCCATTTTTTGGAGTTGATCACGTTTTCTGAGTGTATCTTCAATCATAGGCAAAGCGACCACCTTCGTCTGAGCGAGCAGTTGAACACCACGGCCGTGAAAATCCTGGTTCGCGCCGGGCTTCAGAACCGCTTTCCGCACGAATGTAGGCAGTGGAACCGTGATGTTACCGCCGTGGCCAACACGTCGAAGTCGAGGATCCAAATCGAGTGTCGCAAACTTTCCACAAGGTTGGAACAGGGACTACCGCAGCTTCAGAGGTCGATATTCGAGGCGGTATTGGACAAAGTATTGCAGCCGTATCCGTGAGTAGGATATGACGTTTCACACAGTTTGTATACTCATCGCATAAAGTGCTAGGTGCTTTGATCGCGGGGCCTTCGCATTCAATGGGCCTGATACCATAAATGATCCGGGTGCGTGGTAAAATCCAACGCTGAAATTATTGTATTCTGATGTTTAATCTTTCCAGAGTTTCTCTGGAATCTACTGACACTCCATCCGAGAGCTAAGGTTGAGGTTACCCAGCACCTGACAGGCATATCCTCAGACATTCCAAACCAGGAGTTTCGAGATGCCAAGAACCGTATATGTCTTTTCCGGGAGTTGATGCTACTCTTGGATAAACGGGTGTTCGTACCAATTTTAAGTGCGGTATTGCAGGGAAACCTGCATATGGCCAAGGCGAACATGAATGGCGACCACGTTAGTGGGCATGGTCGTAACGGAATGCTCCCGTTTGCAAAAGAGCTCATTATGGGCGAGAAGAACATATGGGACAGTGTTTTTCAAGAGGCGGAAGATGTGGCACAGAGAGTTACCGACAGCCAGTTTCTAGCCCAATTGGGAGAGGACTCGGAGCAATTTGCAGGGTATGGTGGCTTACTGAAACCATTGATGGATAAGGCAAGAGGAGGGGCGTTTACGCACTTGGAGGGGTGCATCCGCAGGACAACAAAAAAGCTTACACTAGCAGTCCAGAAGATACAAGAGGAGGATTGTACAGAGCGAATCAAGCACGAGGAAGGTAGTGTTGCAGAGGAGGAATATCGTGAGCTGAGGGTGAACCTGATCAAGAAGTTCAACAAGCCGTCTGCACACCCTGCACGGAGGTAAGTCATAGCTATACACAGACCGGACGAGAGTTGATAGTTGTCCCAGACACACACTGTATATCAATGGCATGGCCGAGGACACCCCAAAAGACACCCAGCCCTCGATGAGTGAGACACTCTGACTACCTCTTGTCGTGCTTACACTCAACCCTTTCGTTTAAGCACCACCATCAGGATATTATCGCGTATGGGTTCTCGATCGTCGCAAGAAGAGCCGACGGTAATCTACACGGTACATGTGATGAACCTGACGTCACGGGATCAGCAAGAGCTGCAGCTCAATCCGAGTGCGATACCGACGCCTCAGTTTAAGTTTGAGCACAAGTTCAATCTGCCATTGGGTCATTCCGTAAAGTATGTATTACTTTCTTTGTGTGGGCTGCTGAAAATCGCCATCGCTCTAATGCCTTGTCTGCCTCCCTACAGACATGCGCAACTTCTTGAAGCGGAAAAGTTCTTATTGGTGGTCACGGATCGTTTGGGGAACCTGAACATCTACTTCGATAGGCTTGCTGCCATTTCCGGTGCCATCGCACGAGGTCACGCGAAGATACTCAATCGCGAAAAGATTGGACAGGAATACTTACTGGCTTACGATGAGGTAACGAACATGTTGGCAATCGTATCATCAGATAGGGTCTGTAGTTTCCTCTGTCACTGCAGAGCGTGGATGCCTAACGTACCACAGCTCCAGCTGAACATCTTTGTCTTTCACAACATCTTTGGATTCCAGGCGTTGGGCAGCGCGATCGACCTGCATCAGTGGTACAACGATGCGTTGTCTATTTGCCACGCATGCTTTGTAAGCGGAAGTGAGGAATTGGTCCTTGTCGACTCCCAGGCGCAGGCGAGGGTGTTTTCTTTAGTGACACGTCAGATGCGGTACGTCCTATAGTAACTCGTCTCCATTTCGTTTTGCTGAGGTGCGGGAACGACCAGACCTGCTATGCTCCAGCTTGAGCAGGTACCTTATAGTTTAAGCTCCACACCCGACGGTGCCTGTCTATTGGTGGCACAAGCCAAAGGGTGCCAGCTGGCAATAACAGCGTATCATTGGAGTACCTTCGGCTCCACTGAGGGAATTCCACTTGACTTGACCCCGCTTCATGTCGAGGGGTTGAGTGGACCCGTCGTTTCGTCGTTGATCGATCGAACAGCGGTCCATGTCGTCTTGCTTGATCTTGAAGCACACACATGTCGCTCTCATGCTCTGGATATCACTCGCAAAACAACTGAGTTCACGTTCAAGGAAAAGGGCACCCGAGGTTCTGCACGACACTGGTCAGGAGCAAGCCCAACTACACACAATTGTCTTATCGACTGTCACGCTGATGTCTGGACCCGCTTCCCTGTCTTACCTGCAGTGCAGCGCGAAAATATCTCTTCGTCGACACTTCGGAGCACCCGAACGCTGGTCTTTGTGACAGACCGCGATTACCAGCGTTATACACCACACTTTACAGACATGATACTTGCGTTCGAGAGGGCTACTAAGAAACCTACAGGGGACGTCCTCAGGTCCATTCAGGTCTCGGCTACGTCTTTCACCGTCTTTATTGCCAAGTTGTGTCGGGGTGGGAAGGAGACAAGCGCAAATCGCGCATGGAACGTCTCAGCTTACCGCGCAGGGGAATGGCTGGCTGAATTCCTGTGCTTGATCCCAATCCACCTCGCACTGGCAAAGGACAACCGATTCGTGCCCCTCAAAGATGGGGTGTATTCGCCCGACCTAGAGCGGTCATTGCTGGGTGCAGACGTCAATCGTATAGTTGACAGTCTCTCATTTGGATGGTACGAGTTGTTGTTTCGATCGTACATGGCATCCAAGGTATGTCTTGTCGCACCTCAAAAGTAGCTTTCTCATGGTCCTGTTTGTAGCCGGTCAGGGTGGTCTCCTCGATGGGAGAGCAGTTCGTCGGGAAGAGTTTCGCACTGAATCATCTCGTCGACACGTCGTTTGCTGGGTCAGCGATACGGACGGAGGGGGTTTGGATGTCGGTGACACCTACCAAGGAAGCTTTGATTATTGCACTCGATTTTGAAGGTCAGCATAACCTCTCGTCGATGGCTCGTTCTCTCTCACCTCGCCATTCATCACCTTTCGTTGGCAGGTGTTCACAGTATTGAAAGATCTGCACAAGAGGACATGCTCCTTGTCGTATTTAACACCGCAATTTCCAATCTGGTAAGAAGACGAAGTAACGTAGAGGTGAAGATGACCAATACTCCCTCGTTGCAGGTGCTGTTCCGTAATAATTTTGCGCTCAGCCGGGATATTACCGGACTCTTCCAGTCGTTCCAATCGAGTTCGGCCGTACTGGATCCCAAGACGAACCCGTCATTATTCCAATCCACGTTGGTTATTATCATCAAAGTGCGTTTGGCACCTTATGACCCTTTGTCAGATGGGGTTGACTTTCGAAATAGGACGTCGTCGATTCGGACAAGGCCGAAATCGCCAAGGAGTGAGTAGTTTTCGTTTCTTTATTTCTGTAGTGATTAAACGCTGGTAACCAGGTTCTCCCTCAAGTTCCAGCGGATCGTGCAAGACGAGCAAGAGCCGAACTTCGTTTCCCGGCTTCACGCTGGGAAGTTGAGCATCATCCCGTGGTAAAGATCTAGAATCTATTCATCGATGACATTCAACACTCCTGATTGACTACGTAGGCCAGTCATTGGGTCAAAGGAGTTTTACAAGCTATTCCCTGCCTTGAAGCGACAACTAGATAAGCAGGTGGTCACACATCGATCGGCAGGAGAGTTTTTGCACCTGATGAAGACGCTGATGGCCAAGTTGAAGGCAAGCGCGGTTCCTCGGGACAACAAACTTGAACATAATTTGTATTGATCACTCTTAACCACATCCAGGCAAACGATTGGAGCGCTCTGTCTCGTAAGAGCTTACCTCTTTCGCTTGGCTGTGTTGTGTGATGAGCCTTGCATTAGAAACCTTGGCATCTCACCGTTCGCAGCTGCTGTCCACGCTCCTCGCCAATGCTCTTGCCTTTGGTTATGCAGAGATCGACCCAGAGCGTGAGCCTCTGAGGGTGAGCCGACTTATGTATGTGTATTCTTGTTATATTACTGACGTGGCCGTTTGCGTAGAATCTAGACACCGATATGCTAATCGATCTGCCAGACACGCCCCATCAATTCTTCATTGGTGGTGGCGGTGATCCGTCGGCATCTTGTGAGCGTATGCTGACTGCTCTCCGGACAGCCTGGGAAAGTCATGCTTCCCGCCAATACCTCACTGAGGATGAATGGATCGCGGGTTTAAACGAGCACCTTGAAAAGATCGTAACTTTGCGCGTTTCCCATGTGCGTGAATGGCTAGAACAGAACTTGTCACGCTTTCAGGCAGTCGGTGCAAGCAATGGGATCCACGCATCCATTGACGAGTTGAAACGTCTTTTCGAGAGTTCGATTCTGGACCTGCGCAGTCATGTTCAACTGTGTGGAAGATTATGTGCGGAGTGTCAGCTGCGGTGTGTAAAGAGTCGGGCGCATGACGGAGCACACGACTGTTGTTCTGAGCATATATGTGTTCACGAGTGCGATTTCTGTTCAGAGGTCGAGGACGAGGAGCATCACCCATGCACATTGGGGTGCGTAATTCGTTTTTGACCTGGATGTGTGTTTGATGTAATATGTGTGATAGTGCGGGACATGCAGGGAAGCATCTGTACGTCTTATCCTTTATGTGAGCGAATTGCGGCTCACGGTCCTTTGTAGATGTGCCGCAAACCAGCATTTATGCGGAAAAACATGCAAATTCGCAGGATGTCAGAATGTATGCGCAAAGGTACGTGCTCCTGTTGGAGGATGTAGGCTCGACTCTAATGGTGAACAGGCAATTGATCACACTGATAATGAGCATCTCTGTGTGGCTCCTGTCCACGCTTGTGGCAAGGTACGCACGTCTCCATCAGTAGCACTTTCGAGTATCCGTACTAAAGTCCACTCATTCCAGCCATGCGCTCTCTCTAATGTACAACTGGTCGACGGGAGCAGATATTCTTGTCCCGGAACATGTCGAATTCCAAAGTAACTCCACTCATTCATGTTACCATCCAAGTTTTTCACATGCTCACATACTTTCGAAGTGATGCCGATCATTCCCTCCATCAATGCGATTCCCGTTTTTGTACCATCCAGTGTCAATTGTGTAAACGTCTGTGTGCAGATCAAGATCACATGCATGGTCTCGACTCTGGTGCTATTCATCTTTGCAGGTATGCGTGATATTCGAGCAGTTACGTTTTTCTTGATCAGCGATCCACAGGCAAGAACATATATGTACTGCTCTATGTGCCTCTCCAGGAATATGTGAGATAGAAACAGTGCCGCATTCTGTAGAGGAGATGTTTCAGTATACAAAGGTACTTCGTCCGAGTCCACTCTGATCGTTTTGACATTACATAATCTCTCCTGCAGTATTCTCAGGGTTTGTGGCAGTCCCAAGTTATTTTCTTGCGCAACGCCCTGAGGATTTCCTTCCGTGACAGTTGCCAAACGTTTAAAATGCATCAAGCTAATTCCGCCCGGCACCACGAATCACAAGGGCACTCATAACCATAGCCTGGGCAAGGTGGTTCATTTTTGTGAAACAAGGTACGGTTACGGTATGATCTAAATTTTTATGTCTTAAGCGTGTTTTAGATGCGAAGATTGCGGCCACTTTTGTACGTTGCCCCTTGGTGAGTTGCAGGTATGTCCCTCCATCTTGAGTTGTGCTAATGACTCCTCCAAGGTCATCCACAACAAGAGCACGAGACGCGCCATGGGCCCATGTCACGTACACGCTGGACCGTGCATGGACCTGATGAGGTACCGTTAGAAATTGAAGGTCGTAAATTCTCCACCAACGATGAAGGCGCACCAATAATGTGCAACCTCGCCTGTTCGGAATTGGGGCGGCACGTCCATATTGGCTATTGTCGCGCGGACGATGAGGCTGCGTGCACTGGAAACGAAGAATCGCAACACCTGACGAGAAGGATACAACCTAATCCTGATCGATCAAGAGACCTCATCACGCACAAGCTTTTCTGGAAACGGAGGGGTGGGTAACATCCAAATGCACTTGCAATGAGCCATTGTCCGTCTGAACTCTAGTACCTCGACAGGTTTCAAGGACCCTCACTCGAGGGAGGAACAGGCCAATTTTGCGAAATGGTAGGTCTTCGTTTGGTTTGCCTTTCAGGCGTGATCAACAGTTAACACACCCCGACAGTGATGCAAAGTGTGGAGGTATCCGACACAATGTTCTTTACTTTGAGATATTGTCTCACGAACGTGATCAATAGGTCCTGAACACACTGCTGCCGGGGGTGGAGCAGCTATACCCTCCTATTGTGTACTGCCCCTCTTCCATGAACCGTTAAATCCTACCACCACACAAACAAGGATTGGGTACATCTCGAGTGATGGCCATCAATTTGCATGCCGAAACCCGGTCTTGATGCAACAGGCATTTCATGTGAGTTCTAAAGAGAATGAGCGACGGGCTATGGCATGATCAGTATAAGTAGAAGTGGTGTAAACTAGATGATACGTACCTCAGTCGTGGATGTAAACGACTGAGGTGTACAACGATGAAAAAGGAATGTCATGTTTATTCGATTCAAGTACAGAGTCTCGGCATTCACTGGACTTGCTTCCAAGACGAAAACTGTCACAGTGCAGACATGTCCGTGCGACCCACTTGAGCCCGACCCTATCTCCAACACTGACAGAGGTGTCCAAGGTCCCAGCGCCGATGGCTACGATGGTGCCTACACCCTCATGCCCTCCGATGCGCGGTAACGTGGGTTTAAATAACAAATCACCATTGCGGGCGTGCAAATCGCTTTGGCAGACGCCTGCATACTCGATCTTGACGAGGCATTCGTTGGGTTGGAGCTGACTCGATCTGGAACGGGATGCGCGGTGAGGTAGGACATGGGTTTTCCCAAGGCATGTATCTGGGCTGCGCGCTGGACGACGGGGAGTGCTTGGAGAGTCATCGCAGTCAGTTCTATGCACGGCATTGCGTCTCACAGTACAGATAGATTTTGCCGTAGCACCCCCAACTCCCACGATCATGATAGTGGGAAGGTCAAGAAAGCGACTTGTGGGAATAATTCGTGATTGTGAGTAAATATTATCTAATAACTATACAGATGTTTTCCACACGAATATTGTGAATGTTTCGGGCCTCCCAGAGGGTTAGTTTGCCGTTTGACATCTAACTTCAAATTCTGCGTACCCCGTTTGGTGCTCTCGCGGGAAGTATCACCAGCGCATAACAATACGACCGAGCACACTAGCTATGTTACACTTCGTTCAATGCGTTCACGTATCT
>JBBPOC010000268.1:0-20956 GCA_038091235.1 Tylopilus rubrobrunneus | reverse complement strand
CCAAGGCCACAGAGCTGGGCATCAACTTTTCGCATATACGAGCCAAATCCATGACCGTGCTCAATCCACTCCAGCAAATAGACGAGCATATCATGGACGACGCCGACCTTGCAGGCCCTCTCCTCTTCTTTTTCTTGTTTGGCATGCTCTTGCTTCTGGTCAGTGCTTTATTTCGAGGTACAACCAGTCGACTGACGCATAACGTTCAAGTCCGGAAAACAGCAATTTGGCTACATCTATGGTTTCGGCTTGCTGGGGTCCGTGTCGATATACGTCCTCCTCAACCTCATGTCCGACAAAGCTATCGACATATATCGTGTCGTGTCAGTCTTGGGCTACTGCTTACTTCCAATGGTCGGCGTCGGTGCGGTAAGCGTCGTCATCACGCTCGAGTATGTACCCCACGTCTTGTTCGTGCGACATCCGCTCATTGGATACATGCGCACAGCGGATTTATTGGCTATTTGCTTTCTTTGCTCTCCATCATATGGTGCACATTCTCTGCGTCAGGCATTTTCGTAGCGGTACTGCGCATGTCGGAACAGCACCTGCTAGTCGCATATCCCGTCGGTTTGCTCTATGGATGTTTTGCATTGCTAAGTGTGTTCAATGTAGGCGCAGGCGGACCATCTGGTAGATAGGTTACTCGCTCGTTAATTATGACACTTTCCAACCTCGCTCAACCCAAATTAGCACACTATGGAATTTATAGCCACGTTTTTCAGCGAGTGAAATGAAGTGTCAAGATAAAGTAAGATATGGATTAGTAGTAGTTCCTCTTCGTTGTGTCCGACCTCAGTTGTCGGCTGTACAAGGTCAACAGTGCCTCCATGATCTGCTCCAGTGGCATCGTCGCATATTCATGGACGTATTGGGGGAGTGAATCCTCGAGGTTAAATCCCGACTTTTTGAAAAAGGGATGCATCACGTCCGGTGTGGCCTCTCCCAATTGACGCATCGTCAACCGCTGTATCTTCCTTTCCCTAGGTTCGTACACCAGCGTCAGCTTCCCCGGGCCAGTCGAGGAACCAGCAGCGGGCATGGGCGGAGTATTCCCCTCCACATCGTACGGTTGCGTCGACCGTCTGGCCAAAGAAGTACCTTCCGTCACAAAAGCACCCTCGTCCGCGGGGCCGGGAATAGAGGAGACGCCCCTCGTCGATAACGGCACGGCGGTGTCTTCCGCATGCGGTACTGGCATTCCCTCCGCCACCACAGATCCCATGCCCTTTTTTCTCACCGGCGGTGCAGGCGGACTGCTCGTCTGCGTGCTCGTCGACGTCTGTACCTGCTCTAGCTCCCTCGACAGGTTCTTGCGCAATCCCGTGAGCCATGCGTACAGCGCCATGTTGAGCGTGATGTAGATGTCTTCCGGGCTCTTGGTCCCCCCCTGAAACGTGCTGTAAAAGTCATACACCAGACGGGCGGTGACGTCTTGGACGAACTCGGTGATCATGAGCATCTTCATGGAGGGTAGACCAACAATGTTGGACTCGACGGGATTTTTGAAGAGTGACGACACCCAGGAAGGGTCTCGCGAGACGGTAGCCGTCGACGGCAACAGTGACTGGCGTTGACTAAATTTGGAGATATCCAGAGAGGTGAACGACAAATGGACTTCTCTGCGAGAGGGCAGACCGTCCCGTACGGTCCGGTTTAGACTGGCGTGCACACCACGACCCATGAACTGCGCCAGTTCGGTATCCGCCATCGAGCGAGGGAACAAGATGAGCCGAAGCATCTCGAGCCTAAAGCTTATTTGTTGGCGGACCAGGTGAGAGATGTCCATCTCCGCTTCTTTGAATTTGGTCTTTGCTGACTGTAGAAAGGCGGCAGCCACCTCTGTGAGTGGTTTGTCTGGCCGAGGGACTTGAGTCGCGCGGAAGGCCTCCGACTCTCGACTAGCTCCAGCCCGTTGAATGGCGATATTTGTTTTGAATCTGTTGACGTAGAGCATGAGCTTCGGGATAGTAGATATTGTCGCCAACGCCATGATTTCTTTGCCATGAACAGTGAATGCGAGCAGGACGGGCCGGTCCTTGTCTCCTGTGGCCGAAGAGATGAGTGACCAGTCGTCATGAATATCCACTTGAATTGGATCCGCACTGCAATGGAAATCAACTATATTGTCTGCTTTGGGGCAGGAGAACTAACCGGTAAACCAGCAAACGCTGGTGCTCAGACTCCAGCTCGGCGCTCAACGGCCCACTCGTCATGGTAAGTTCCAACAACCTTGCTGAAGTGGAGTCCGACACGAGAACCTCCTCATTCCTGCTGACAGTGTGGAATATGCAGTCTGCTACGGCGACATGACCAGAGATGTTTCCTTTCGCGAATATGGCAACGTCTGCGACTGAGAGAGATACTTCTCGACTTCTCTCCGAGAATCTTGTGCGGATGAGGATATCATCCATGTCGAGGGTGACGTTACTGATGGATTGGCCGAGGTCAACATTGACTTCGATCGAACGTATGCGGACGATGATGGCTGTGGTGACTTCTTGCTTGACCACAGGACTAGCAGGGCGTGGGGCAGGCGCGGGTGAAATGATCCCGGACGCCTCAGGAGACGTTTGCTCCGAGGCAATAAGCGGAATATGATCCAGCCATACTGCCTTGAAACACAGCATGTCCTGCAGGCGGGAGAAGCGAACACCTCCCGACATGTCAGTGCTGACGACCAAGGAGACCATATTGTCGATGTTCCTGTCGGAATCCTCGGTCTTGGCGAAGGATAGCGAAAACGCAAGGTTGCGAGCGGCTAGGTTGACGCAATCTTCACTCAAGAACCCGTGCTTCAGGCCCACGGTGAGGCCATCGACAGAGCCAGTGAAGGTCACCCTGCTGGCACCAGGAGAAATGCTCATCACAAATCCTCCACTCTCCCATCGGAAGGCTGCCAGGACGTTCACGTCAGGTTGGCACGTAAGCTCGAGGGTCGATTGGTCAATGCGGAGTGAAAAGTTGATTTGAAGTCGAGAGACCTCCTGCAGATCTGATGCCACCACCGGAGGAAGTGGGGACGGCACCTGCTCACTGTTTCCATGCGCCGCCACAGGTTTTGGAAGCTCGTCGTGACGAGTAGCCATCCGCAGGCGTGCTTGCACGAAGTCAGTGATGTCTGCGACAAACGGCAGTAGAGTCGGTCTGAGAGTGTTATGGCTAGAATGTATCTTGGCCTTAAAGATCAACATGGACGGTTGCGGTGGTCGAGTGGTAGCGCTGACGTTCGAAGATGTTCGATACTCCATCCATGCAGATATGACTGGCAGTCTGATCAGCTCCGTACGCGTAACTGGCAAAGAATCGTCATCATCGTCCGAAAATGTAGACGACATCGCCATCCCAGGTCTCCCTTCGCAATGCACACGGATTTCTCCACTTTCAAAGACAATGGCGCCAAGAATATTTGTGCTGAGCTGGTCACGGACCGAAGGAATTGCGACGGGTAACAATTCTGACGGTTGCGAGGGTGGAATGTTTCTGGCGAGACGCTCCATCCTCTCTCTCCCCTGGCGATAGACGTCAACTAGAGAGAAAACACAATCGGATATCGAAGAATCGAGGTCCAAGATGAAACCTGTGATATTGGCAGCGATCCAGATCTGGTGTTTGGAGAGCGACGTGTCTGAACGAAGTTGAGCTTTCATCTGGGGGTAGACCAAGCGATTGCGAGTCGGGTGGCTATCCGAATTGAAGTCCGTGGGTATGTATTGTCTAAATCTGCAAGGGGCTCAGCCTACGATTGTATGTGGGGGAGAAGAGAAGAGCCTACCGGTTAACGAACTGGAATGATAGTTCTTTGGTGTTCATCTGGCCTGCGTCCCCCTTCTGAGAACTGAACCTGATCCGTCGTACAGAGAACAAGAACGCGCGAACGGATGTCCGATCTTGACTGGGCCATTCGGACAACCCAACACTCTGGGTCAACGCCAAGGGGAAGGCCACCCCAATTCGCTCTATCTCCACTTGCACGGTGTACCTGCTTAGCCACGACGGTTTGTTTGCGTCGAAACTTGGAGTTGGTGCTTCAAAAGTCCTCAGGATGCTGATGGTTTTTTCTCTGAATGCTTCCAATTCCGCGGCCCTTTGTTGTCTCCGGGCAAGTAACTCAGACTGGGAAAGTCATGAGATAGGATGTCCTCGCCATGAGAAGAGCCATACCTGATGGTAATCAATGAAGTCACCAAGCTCGCTAATGGAACTTGGTTGCATGACAGCATGGATTTTCGGAACAGAAACTTTCAAGACCCCGTCATCCGCTGACATAGTGATGTCGATGACCACAAACGCCGACTTCTCGTTAACGTCGAACCCGTGCTCATGGGGAACCACACCTGTGCGAGGCGCAAACGACAAGGCGAGGTTGCGGAGCTGGACCTTCCAGTCAAATTGATCGTCCTCTTTGACGATGTCCCCAGAGATGTCTTGACACTCCAGATGAAACACCGACGAGGGACTTTCCAAGCCTAGTCGGAAACCCTTGAGGTTGACTTGCACCATGAACTTCACGGGTGGACCGGTTGCTCGATTGGGCTTGGAGACGGTAGGCTGTTTCTGGCGAGTCTCTCGGACCAGATCCAGCAAGTCTGTAAAGTCTTGGCCAAACTTTTGCTGCACCGCGAGGAGGTCATCCATGTGGGTGGGTTTGATCATGATGTTCACGAAATCCAAGGCACCCAGTAGCTCGATACATCCCTTACGTTGATGTCCTGCCATGGTGAGGGCAGGTAGTATAAATTTAACCCGGGGTGATCCCGTAGAGCTCTCCATGCTGCGAGACTTGTAGGTTATAGTAAACCCCTGCGATCCCAGTTGGAGACCAAAGTCGTATGTCCGTTTTGACATTGAAGAGGGAGAGGACGAGATGAATCCGGTCGAGTCTTCTACGGTCCAAGACAGCCATGTTCCCCTCATCACCTGCAGCGTGACACCCAGTCTGGCGATGCGTCCATTGACATGTAGGATGGTAGACAGTCGTTCCGTACTGCGCGCCAACGACGACTTGGATACTTTCGACATGCTATTCCGCTTCAATTCAGAAACGAGTGTCTCCGCTGTGGCCTCCACTCCGGGAAGGAAGTCCGCGCGCCACTCCTCCACGAAGCGGTACAATCGAATGGCGCTGCGCGGAACGCTCACTAGGATCTCTTCAAGCCCGAAAATAACTCGTAGTGTTTTGGATGATAGGTCGTAGCGCTGGGCTGCGTCGATTTTCCCGTTCGCAAAGGCCAACGATGCCAGGATGTCCTGCTCAGAGGCTCCTGCGTCAGCTCCTTTGGATCGTGCTCGGACCTGAATACTGTTGAACATGAGTACGCCGTTAGTGGATTCTGTCGCAGCGTCGGGACGGACGAGAGAGGATGAGGAAAAGTCCAGTGAAGAACCTGCCACCTCAAAAGTGAGGTTCTCTGCCCCAGCGCGAATGCTCATCCCTTCAACATGGGCTACCAAGATGGTTTGAGTCGGCGAACGGGAGGTCCGAGCAGGATGGTCCTCAGGGGTAGTATCGTGGTGTAAATATTTGTTGACACGAATTGCACCTTGGACAAAGTCGACCAGGGGAGGGTAGGCAGTCAGTGAGATGTCTGCAACGCTGAGTATGGCAATGTGTTGAGTCGTTTGTGTAGGAAGTGACGGATGAGATTCCGAGTGAAGCCGGACGAGCGGGTTGGAATGATATTGGAATCGTATCATGGAACTCGTGGCGTAACTGTGGGATTTCGAAGAAGTCGGCAATATAGTCAGGTGCATGTCTCCTATGCTACATGTCACGGACGGTAGAGCAGAAGAGGATTTTGCAGGGTGTCTTGGATCTTCAGGAGGAAATAATAGGTCCCATGGATTGACATCCATCTCCTCGAGCGTATCCAAATCCACCATAAGACTGGCTAAACGAGACTTGATGAGTTGCGATGCTTCTTGGTCCCTGGTCCATTGCTCGAGGTCCACGGTTAGGTCACACTGCCGTAAACACTGGCGAAGGTGAAACCAAAATTTGAGGGGACCGTTCAGGCGCATAGCATGCGGAAGCCCTCGCTGAACCAAGAACGAAGGCTGTATGATGGAGAAGGGATCTACAAGCGCATCGTTCCGTGTGAGCCAGAGGATATGACGCACAAGTGCGAATAATGACGTGGAGGATCTCGATCTCGACTGTTGATAGAGCGTCAACAGCGTTCCCATACGACCCTTGAGGGCGAACAGTAGAGAGATCATGTATTCCGGATCTGAAGGCCCGATCTGAACTACGAAATTACCAACGGAGACATCGACATTGTTGCCCGCGAGGCCCGCCTGAAGGGCATACATCGCCAGGTAGAACTCTGGCTGTGGAGCCCCAAGAACCACGCCCGAGGAAGGTGGCAGCCTGTCGAGGCCAACAAGGAGCTCGTCAAAGGTAGCTTGGACAGACACCACGGCTGGTTGCCCCTGCGAAATGCTTTGGAGATGCAAATTCGCGACAGAGGCGTGTAAGACGACATCGACAGCCCGGGTCCCTTCAGCGTCACTTGCGAGCGACGATGGTCCGGCGGTGCTTCGGTGTAAGAGAGTTTGCTCCAATGCCCGGATACGAACAGATTGCACCAGGATATCGAGAGCTGTGGGTGACGAGGGCACGCCTTGCTCTGAGGACACGAAATTGGACAACTGGCGTGAGAAAACCCCATCTAATATCAGTTCCGCGCTGAGGACCTGCAGAGATGTTTAGTTCAGCATTAACCAGAGAGATAGACCATGTTACATGTTGTTCATTTTCGTCTTTGAGACGAGACAAAAGCACGAGCAACAGGGGAGTGACCAGAATATCCAAACCATGGATGCACTGAATGCGAACCAGGGATCTTGAATTGGTATCGGCGGGTAACTCCACCTTGTGTGGGCGGATCGATGGCGAAGGTCTCGAGAAGTTTCTAGGCTGCGGAAAGCTGGCAGTCGGCGGGCCCTAGTACATCATATGATCAAGTGCACTAATCTTCTGGGTGACCTTACGCACTTTCAGGGGAACGAAAGGAGAGCCTTCTCGGCTCGATATGTCATGCAGAAAGTATTCCCCGTAACGTTTCGTGAGGCGCTCGTAGCGGCGAAGGAGAATATTCTCCTCTGTGGGGGTAGTCAGGTAACTCGAGCGCATTATGTTATAATTACCTACCAGGATTCGCAGACCACTCGCTGTCGGACGACTCGCCGTCTGTTAAATCGGCATCATCCGATTCATCGTCAGATACAGATGGCTCAGAATCCTCTGCATCGTTCGTCGAAATGGGTCGAAAGATGCGACTTCGGGCTAAACGCGCGTCCCTATCGGCTTCAGATATATTCTCCCCGTCTGATTCTGACAGGTGGGACAACTGAGACCGACGAGGGAGAGGACTGGGATGTTGCTGTCGCTGAGCATCGTGAATCTGTACACGGCCAAACCGCGGGAGGATGAGGGGTGGAAGATAAAGATTATTCCGGTGAACACGATAGGGCGGACGACTTCGTCCACTGCGCAGTGAATGACGAGGTGTGATGCTAAAGCTACCTCGAGCCTCGGTGAGCTGACTGAGCAAGTACTGAGCTCTCTGGGTCAAGAGATCCTGTTCATGCACGAACGTGCTCTGAGGATTCTGAGCAGTCTTGGGGCAAGTGAACGAATCGATGGCAATGTCGAAGTCCATGGCTGCGGCTTCAGACCACGACTTTCGGGAGGCGTCTGAAGTGACCAGCGCTTTCACAGAGGCAAAAGGTAGCCTCAAGCTGAGGGACCTGCCGCAAACTTGACCCTGCAGGTCATTCATATGTAGAATGAATCCTTTTGGTACTTGCAAATCGACGGCAGCTACCGCCGCAACGCAGGTGGCATTCAAAGCCTTCAAGGACAGCTTCAAGTACGTCACTAGCACAACCGTCAGAAGAGTCATCTCGACAAACGACTTACTCACAATCTGGGTCAAGAGCAACACTAAATTCGCTCGCCGGAGCATTCGCGACATCCGTGAAGTGTATTCGGAACACGTCAAAGACCGCAACTAGAATGTGACTCTCCAGTGGTGTTGTCAAGATTTTCACATGGCCCAGAGCGATTTCCCATACGCATACGTAGGCACGAGCTCGGGGTTGTGGCCCGAGAAGTCTATGACTGGTGATGTCGATACCTAGAACAAATTGGCTGGCATCTCCGACCATCTCAATATTCACTCACCGTCGATGACAAGCGATTCCTTCAGGCGTGGCCTTCTACGTTGGAAGAATTCATCTTCCGAACATGTCCCTACAGTACCTCCTTTGAGCTCACCAACATTGAGCGACATTTCTACAGAAATGTGAGACTTCCCGAAGTGACTAGCATAGTGTTCGCTTACCAGCGAAATAATCGTGCAGACGAAGCTCAAGCTGCAGCTCGGGGAATACAAGATACAGCGATGTACCATAATCCTTCGTAGCTTCCATGCTCGCATGTTTTTCGAAGCCAGGTAAACCAGCGGGTAGTAGTAGAGCCGCGTGTTGAATCACTACGGTCAACTCGACTTGAAGCATGTTTATCTGTGGCTTGCTTGAGAGAAAGGTCCATCCTTGCAGTGCATGCCCACCTTTTCCGGACGCCACCTCTTCTCAATGGGATCGCCTACTTCTCCTTTGTTCCATTTTTCCAGATATTCTGTCAACGTCGAAAACTGGGTAAAGGGGCCAAAGTAGTTGTCCCGCAGAACCATAAAGTATCTGATAGCCCAGCCCAATACTCTCACGGCAACATCACTGGCCTATTCAAATATTTGTACACGGAAGAAAGCCAAGGATAAGCCACATACCGAAATCGCAATTTTAAGCTGGTCAATGTTGTTCGAATGAGCCTCGGCCCAAGAATGGTAGCTACCGTCTATACGGAATTTGCCCGCGTGTAGAATGCGGTGCTCCTTGCCCTGGTTATAGAGAAATTGAGTGTTCCATTTGGGCAAGCCCAGGCAAACGGAGGCGCTTGGAATATTAACTGCAAAGGGGATGGTCGTTGCCTCCGGGCGATACACGTTCGACGGGATCGTCGTTGTTACTGAGAGTCGAGGCGCCTGTAGGCTAACCATGGCTTAACAGCAGATCACTGAGACAACGAAAACCTCCGGAAAGTAGAGATACGCACTGTTCTCGTCCTTAGTCATGGGTTTGTCGACGACATTTTGATCGTTAGCGTACAAGCTTAGAACAAAATGATGCAGGTGGAGCTCCAGCGAGTAGACAGTTGGCACAAAATGGTGCCATTCCGTAGGCTCGCCACTGGTCCAATCGCGAACCAGGTCGGTAATCATGTTGATATGGTCCTTCAGAAGAAAGGCTATCGGCTGCCGCAGGGAAACTGAAAATGACCACTGACGCTCTGCATTCCACCTGACGGGGGAAGGGAGAGCTGCAGAGACCTAAACCGGCTAAGCAGAAAGCAATGGGATGCACTGCGAGGCCAACTCACTCGACAAGATTCTGCGGTGATTACTTTGATATCGTTGAAACCCGACGTGATCTCAATGGTGTCAAGATGCACTTCTAGCCGAGACTCGTATCCATCCGGGCCAACGACCATTGGGATGAGAACGCTAATGGAGGAACTATCTCCAGCCGTGAGATGGAGGAGAGCGTGTTCTCTTGCGCGTTTCGGGACATCCGTGACACCGTCCCATTGCCAATTTTTCGATGCTTCACGGAACGGAATATCCAATTTGGTTTCTTCACGCAATTCGACGAAGATTTTCATCGAAGTCCATATGCGTTTGTCTCCGGGCTCGAGACGCTGAGAAACCGACAGATCATGAAAGGTGGGAGGGAGAAAAGCCCGCTGTAAATGAACTCTTCGACTCAACGTGAGCAAGGGGCGATAACAAGGGAATGGCAAGAACCTCACCGCTGTCGGTCAGCCCAAGGACCGTAGCGTAGGGTACCATTGCGAATGACTAAGTCAACTCCCCATTCAGGAGGTAAATCACCATTCCCGATGTCATACGACTCCAAACCCATCCCTCTGGGTCCCTCAAAGTCCGCGGGGACCTCACCAACAACGTCCGCATAATAAGAGAGTTCCAGTATCGGAGCTTCTACAATCCGACGCTCGATCGCATATTCGAGCTTCGCGAAATCACGACCGATGAAGTGGCTTTCGTCCAAACTCTTCTTGCCTGTCATGAACGTTTTTCCCTTGAAGCCACTGGACGCTGATTGGTTGGGAGAAAACAACGCAGAAAACAGCCTAATTCCTTTCCATACTTTCAAGAATGGCTCATAAGATAGATAGTTCAGTGGGATGCGATCAGCATAACTGCTGAGTGTCAGAAGGCAATCACGACGGAACTCGGGCATTGGCTACTGACATAGATGTTTCTGTTCGTGCTCGAATGTTATGGCCCATGCTAGCCATGGATCCCTGGTAACATTCATTTTCTACAAGATGGATGGAAGCTTTCTGGAACTTGAAGTTCAGGAGCTGTTTGTAGAGGTCGCACTTGGATCTTGCCTAGGTCGGATGTTAGCAACGTGTCCACAACATGTCTAACAACATGTGGCATCATACCCGCACAATCCCAAATGTACCGTCTGCACTATGGCACTCAGCGACCATGAGGCTCGGCGTTGCTGAATTTCCGCAGACGATGGCTAATTTGAAAACCTCGATGGATATTGGGAGCAAGTCCTTGGGGTCGAGGTATGGCATTTGTCGTTTTATCCAATTTATAGCGGCATGGATGAATGGCGGCGGCTTTATGCCAGTCAACCCCGACGGAGGATAGCGGCCTAATGGAATGTTTGCGACAATGACAGCAGGCGGAGTGCTGGACTCACCCTCCAAGCCGGAAGTACGAGAAATGTATCGCCGAGTCTCAGATTCTTCAGGAACCGGTGGTTCCTTGGCTTGCATCTGAGAAAGGATATGATCGTACGCTGTAGTTCTGTTGTACAGAAACCACTCGATTCCATGAGCAGAAACCTTGATGCGGCACGAAAGAAATGTATCTGTCTGGTTAACTGTCAGGAGGTCCATCAGTGAACTTGAAGGGAAAACAAGAAAATGGCGTACAGTCCTCTCCGCCGACATGAGCGCGATTCAGGTCGTCTTCAGTCGCAGGAACGCGCAGCCAGTACCTCCAGGAAATCTGTGCTTTGACGACCTTGACGGTCTGATTGCTGGAATGGTATACAACATCTCTGAGGAGGATTCTGCCAGCGAGAATGGAAAAGTGGATGGAACCTAGAACATTGCAAGTTTGTGTGCGTAAACGTGTTCGAGGGTGGGGGCTCACCAATCTGGATCCAAATGCTGGATCCACCCTTATTCCAGTATCTGAATTTCAAGAATAGGGCGATGATGGTCGCGAGGAGACGATTGAAGTAGAAAGTGTAGAGGATGGAAGCTATGAGCACACACACACACGAAACCAAAAGGTAAACCTTGAGCATGGTGGGCGACGGAATGGATATTGGTTCAAGCCAGGATCTCGACCGCCGTTGAGCACTGCGGCGGCATGTGCGTTCAATGAGAGCGGTCCAAATGGAAGTGCTACACAAACATGGACTACCGCTTCCAGCCTCGTCCCGGACCACCATGCAGTCCGCACAGAAACCAACGAGTCCCTTGAAACGCCTCGCTTTACACTCCACCACGACTTGCTCGTCGCAGGCAACAGCGTACGGAAAATGTATCGTCGCTGCGTATACCGACGTTCGCAAAGACTGCTGCAAACATGAATTTGAGAAATTCGGGCAGTGTTTGCGCCAAGCAGTATGTCCGCAGGCAATCTTGGTGCACGCCTTCCACGCTCACACACCGTAGATGAAGCGCAACTGGTAACGGACCCTGAATTAATGCCAGGTTGGAGACAAGTCCTGTGGATACTACAGTAGATATGCTTGGAATGCTACCCGATCTACTCGTCGGACATGCTCCCCGGTATCCCTCCTATGTCTTCCGTCCTCGGATTGTTGGTAGTCTCTGTCGCGTCGGACTGGTCTGCCGCCCGGCGTCTGGCTTCTTCTCGCCTCCTCAGTATCGCCCTCAAGTGCATAGACAAAGATGGAGTGGTATTCGGTAGTGGTAGAAGAGGCTGTTCCGCGCGGGGTGGGAGGGGAATGGGGTTTCGCAGGTGGTTTATGAGATGACGGAAGCGAAGGTCTATGATCATTGTGGGTGCATGGTGGTGTGAATATTTTCGGTCGCCATCACTGTGGTCTATTTCCAGGGTGGGTGTCGGAGGTGGGGAAACGGTGGGTGACGAATGGATAGTACTGGACTCGGAATCGGACGGCGACGACAGGTGTAGCGACACCTCGAATGAGATGGTGGTGAGGAGCATCTGAAGACAGAGGATGAGGGTATCGAGCAATATGAGGTGCAGCTTGGACGGCAAATATCCTGTGTGGGTGTGAGCAATGCTTCACGGGTGTGAGTCAGGACACGCACCCATCCCGACAAAGTCGAGAACGACGGCGCGGGCCTCTGTTGCACCGTCTCTGACATGAGACCAGAAACTCGGGGCATTCGAAGCGCAGAGGAGGAGGAACCAAACGCGCAAGGACAGCTTGGGGTCGAGGTCGCGAGGCTTGTAGAATATGAACTGGGTGGCGACTCTACACAGCAGGGGTAGCAAGGCGGGCGATAGGAAGAAGGAAAGGGTGTAGAGCTGGAATATGAGGTTATCGAGCTAATAGTTGGTCAGTAAATGAGTCCATTTCAGCGGAGACGGCGACGAACTGAGTCAATAACGTGTTGTCGTTGAACGTCATGGCGCTTTGGCATGTCATCTAGCTGTCTCTCCACCGAGTCCGTCGTCGTCGTTGCGTTCAAGTATCTCTACGTCGAGCTCGTCGTGGTCTTTGACCTGGCAGTACTGTTTGGCTCTGTTGCCAACTAGCCTATTACAACCGCTAATGGTAATAAAAATCCATTATGTACATAACAATGTCCATGTCATCGTAGCGATCGCTGGGGTCTGGCAAACACAGACTCCATGTATGAAGCGTGGTCCATCAATGCAGAGTGTGCAGTCGTCGACACCTCCGTGGCGTACAGTTGCTCTTCCTCGCTATCCGGGTAGTGCGGGGGCTGGTAGGGATTTGGTAGTCTTTCGGGGAAAGCAGGGCGGTTTGGTGGTCGTGTGACGACAGGCGATAGTGCGTCTGGCCGCGGTGGTAACGCACGAACACGACGGCCAGAGGTCGTGTCAGACGAGGAATAAGGTGGTGAATCAACTATCGGGACCGGAGGCAAATCACGGTCATAGAGCATCGGCGTGTAGACGCTCTCTGGTCGGATGTCAAGAACGCCATCTTCGATGTCCCAACTAGAGCTGTCTTGCGAGTGAAGCAATTCGATGTTGTCGCTCGCTTGGCGCGTATGACCTTTACTCGGTGTGTTTGGCTGAGAGAGCGCGTGGAAATATCCCAGGCGTCGTGACCGGTCGTCTCGCTTCTGCTTGCGCAGGCGATACACATAGCGAGTTGCGATCAGCACTCCGCCTTGATAGCAGAAGAAAAAAGTCAACAAATGGCGCAAAGGTACAGGATGGCGAGACCCACAAAATTCGATAGTCAGCAGTATTGCAACGACTACTATGAACACGTATGTTGATACGTTCATGAGGCCCGAGCAACTTGACTGCGGCGTGTTCACAAACACCTTCGCGCAGGCATCAACGAGAAATTGGCGATTGCTTGCGCGAACGGTCACGAGGAAGTAGATGCCGACGATGATATTGATAACGAAATGAACGTAGAAGAAGTAAGTGTAGACCATGACGAATAGCTGCTTGCGGGCGACAACGCCGATGAACCTGTAGGGCGGGACTGGCTGAATCTTCTCGTGTATGAAAGCTCGTGTGGAGTATGCGTACCCAATAATAGATGCTAAAAACAACAGACTTTCGACGATTCCGGTCAAGATGAAAGCCACCTGTTGTTTGGTGGTGAGCTGGTATGAATCTGTGCCGTCTTGGTCAACGTAGAGTTGGTGACCAGAGAGACAGACTCACGGAATATCTCGAACCATATGATAACAGATATCGTCCCAGAAAGGAGGAATGTGAATATGGTCATGAAGACGAATCCTGCGCGGACCGGTATACAGCAACAGAAATAGTTGGAGTGAAGCCACCCTCTGAGGCTGCAGGAGGTGTTTCTGGCCCAGGGCACCCGATTTACGTTGGGCATGGCTGATACGACGGCAGGTGGGATACTAGACGGGAATAGCGTAAGGTGAGGGGCTACGAGTGCCTGCGGACAAACTCGCGTTGTCGTACAGCCCTTGGCCTTGGTCGATCACTATGGCGATACACTCGGCTCGGCGTCAGAGCGCCCCATGGGCATCGCCCCGCGCGATGTCGGCGCTCAGCCTGAGAGTTTGCCGGAGTTTCAACTTGAATGCATTGTTAGACTTGTGACTACGAAGTACTAGTGCACTGGCCATCATGAACACTGAGATTGATGGCCAGCAGCTCGACGGCGCCCCGATGGACGTGGACGATCAAGGCGTCCAAAATGTTCCAGCACGCGTGCAGGGTTCACCGAGTCCACCACCCAGGTTTCGTGCCCAATCCGAGCCTTGGCAAGTACCAAAAGAATTCACGGTCGGTTATGTCTATTCCCTAGACATGCTCACCCATGCGTCTGCTCACGGCCATCCTGAGCAACCCGATCGAATCTCGAGGATCTACCAGGCCATCTATGGCGCCAAGTTGATCTCAAAGATGAAGCATATCCCTATTCGACCTGTATACCGCAATGAGGCCCTTCTTGTTCATACGCAGGAGCACTGGGACAAAGTCCTCGCCATCCAATGTGAGTCCCAGGAACGTGTCCAAGCTCGTAATTTGCCTCGACAATGGCCCCGAAACTTACAACGCGAGTCTCTTCCTATCCCCAGCCCTGACACCCCAAGACATCGTTGACTCCGAAAGTTATTACGAATCATTATCCCTCTATGTCATGGACGGTACCACTCGCGCCGCCAAACTGAGCTGCGGTGGCGTCATCGAGGCTTGTTTGAAGGTGGCACAGGGTCAACTTAAAAAGTCCTTTGCTATCGTACGACCTCCAGGGCACCACGCTGAACCTGATGAGCACATGGGTTTTTGCTTTTTCAATAACGTCGCTGTCGCGGCAAAAGTCGTTCAGATGTCAACTCCAATCAAGCGCATTTTGATATTGGACTGGTAGGCCGATACTCACTTTCCATACGAGATTTACCGACGCCAAGTTATTCTTACAGGGATGTACACCATGGTAAATACTTCCTTTATATTTCACTCGGAATGACTCACTTTGACCAGGCAATGGAACTCAGCGCGCCTTCAACGACGATCCCAGCGTATTGTACATCTCCATACATCGCTACGAGCGCGGTCAGTTTTATCCTTGTGGTCCTTTTGGCGGCTTAGAATCCTGCGGAGAAGGTCAAGGTCTTGGCTAGTATGTCTTGTGCGACTAGACACATCAATGTCCCCCTGACGCCCATTAGTTCCGTCAATATTCCGTGGCCCACCAGCGGGATGACGGACGCGGACTATATTCATGCATTCCAGCAGATTGTGATGCCAATCGCGCTGGAGTTTGCTCCCGAATTGGTGATCAGTATGTTCAAGAAAGCTTTTTTTTTTTTCGGCACATTGACAACTGAACTTTCCCCCTCCAGTTTCGGCTGGTTTTGATGCAGCGGATGGCGATGATCTGGGCGAATGCCATGTCACGCCTACTGGGTACGCGCACATGACTCATATGCTTGCGAGCCTGGCAGGCGGCAAATTGGTAGTCGCTTTGGAGGTGTGCCCACTCCTAAGGTTCCCGAGTGTTCTCTTGACAATGTCTCATTAAAAGGGAGGTTATAACCTCGACTCAATATCAAACTCTGCATTGGCAGTTGCCCGCATTTTGCTTGGGGAGGCGCCACCCGAACTGCCTCCAATGATGGCCACGGAGGCTGGTACAGAGACCGTCTGGCAAGTCGCACTCGAACAGAGTAAATACTGGAAGAGCATCAATCACAAAGCATGCGAACCTCGTGAAGGTACCTACACTACATCTCTAATGAAGATTGGATTCTATGCCTTTTTTCTCACAGAAATGGACGAAATCACGTTTTCAATACCGGAGATCCTCAAAGGACACAGGCAACATTTCTTATACTCGCAGTACGAAATGTTACAAATTCCATTGATTACCCCGTACGAAGAACGCTACGGATCGCAGGTGATGTGCACGTGGGTGTTTTCCTCTCGAATTTTCTTCGTTTTGCGTGACAACGCCCGCTAAAGGGATGACTTGCTCGAGAACAAGACAGTCGTGATGTTCGTCCATGAATTGTTTGTATATCGTTTTCTCCGTTTGTGAGGCCACGCTCAATCAGTATCAGTGGAAACCTCCGCGTCGAACTGGACGGAAGTCCCATGTGCGACGTCAACATGGAACATTCCTACCTTGTACGTGTCCATTTCCTAGCTTGTGGCATCGCGAACTCACGTGCTCTCTCTCAGATCGATTTTTCCAAGGATCTCATTGCTTGGGTCAGGAGCGAAAATTATGCGCTCGTCGACGTCAATCTCTTTCCAAGGCCGTTTGCGACTTCGGCGCTGCCCACCGCACTGGTATGTTTTGCAAGACAGGAATTTTCCTGAACTAACCTGTTCGTAGCGCCCGAAAGCGGCAGAGAATCCGGCCAGAGATCTTTTAACATACGTTTGGGACAATTATATCCAGTGAGCGATGCGAAATTTATATCCATTCTTTGACTCATGCCCCTTTTTGCTATGAAGATTGTCGAACGCGACGTGCATCGTCTTGATCGGTCATGGTCTCGGCTGCCAGTCCTTGATGGACATGATCAGCATTCGACGTACGTCGGATCGGCAGGGGAGCATGAGCGATGCTGATCCATGATGCGTCACAGGGGCCAACATGATCAAATACGTCAACCTCGTGGTCCAGGTCGTCGGAATGGGAAAAATACCCCTGATACCCAAGGAGGCTGACCTCCTTCGGACGTGGTATTTAAATGTAAACGTTCCTTGCTTTCGTTCACCAGGCTCGACCGATGCTAACACATTGCAAAGAACTCCCTGGTCATCGTACATCCTCAGCACCCTGCGTTTGCCCCAGACTCTAGGATTCTCAAACGACATGGGCAAGTCATTCAGATCGGTGCGTGATAGCTTTCCTGTTTCACCCTTTTGCTGACTGCGATACGTTTGTAGATGAGGTCAAACCAATCAAGACAATGATACAAGCGCTTCCGCTGATACGTGAAAGTGTACAACAACTGGGCAAATTCAAATCATAGCATATCATGATACTGGTTCTCGGCTGGCACTTGTTTGCTTGTCTTAGTCGTTGTATATTACCGCTTCTACTTCTGCAGGGCGGGTATTCAAACCCACTCCACGATGCGTCTGCGGGGAGAGATTATGCCCACGACTTTGGCTTCGAGGTCGAGGAGCGAACCGCCCAGGGTGGCGACAAAGTCTCCTGATGAAGAAACAGCGGGATCCACTCCAAGGAGGTCCTCCAAGTTGGTTGATGCAAGTGCAAGTGCCTCGGCTTTGGGAATTCGCCCGTTACTTTCAAGGGCAGCCTACGAGACGAGATGAAGCCATAGAGTGTGGCAAAAAAGAGTAAACCCACCCATGCAACATCGAAGCGAGTGTTACGAGCACTCCATTGCTCAATAACAGCAATGCCAACCTTGACACCGTGTGCAAGTAAGGTAGTGATTGCGCTGTCCTCAGTCAAAGGTGGGCCTGGAAGTCTTGAATATTTTGTTAGCATAGTAAGACAACGAGTACGCTTTGAACTTACATCCTTGCCATCTCCCATGCCGTAGGGAACGGTCTAGATGGTGTCAAGATCACACCGACGTTCGCCTTGCCCAGGTGCTCAGCCAGTAAATGAGCTTCATGGGCGCCGGTCACTGTCAGTCTGAGGTCGACACCCCTGCTGGCCTCGACCTCTTCCTTGAGCTTGATCAGCGACGCGATAATATCGGCACTTTCAGCTCGGACAACCAGCGGAATCTCTCCCTTTCGTTGGATTCAGATAAGAACAAAAATCAAAGAGCTTTGATGGTTACCTCGGCAGCGCGGTCAAACGGAGTCCCGCTATCGGCACCCAGCAACAAGTGGCGTAGGGCAGCAATCTGACTGCTCAGAGAAGGTGACCCCTGGTGGAGAATGGCCACGTGCAGAGCAGCTACGTCCTGAATGACGGCACCTTCCTCTAGCGCATGTGCCGCGCCTGTCGAGAATGCGGTACTTAGACCAGCCACCAATCCGTTGGATGTCGGCGGAGTGATCGCCGACGTTACGCCTGCATGATAGGCGAGTCTATTTGTTAGAATCTCAGCACACCAAACGGAACAATGAGAAATGAAAACCAACAGGGTATCACGGCCTGTAAATTGTAAGCCATCCACCGCCAACATGACCTCGTGACCCGCTAGAAGGGCTGGGATGTTGTTCGTTAGAGGATCAAGCACCGTGCCATCATGTGTAGACCGCTCTCCCTGGATTTCCTCGAGACCCAAAGGTGACCCATAGGAAACCAGGCCAGGACTGAAAAGAAAGGTTTGGATCAATGCTGCGATTGGGACATAAGGCAACCCACGAGATCGAGCCGCCTTGCAGGTCAAAGGATTCGACCTCCTGATTCAAGAAGTCGATGGATGCAAGGCAAGTAAGCTGCGTTCCAGAGCATGCCATCTTGCCATCTTGCACCACCACGACTCCCGCTTCGTCACCACGGACACTGAATACCTCTTGGATGCCGAGCGAACTCCTGTCGTACACACTGCTGACGTTGGTAAATACGATAGTATTAGCCTTTGCCCGCCTCGGCATCAAAGGCGGGAGACCCTGGTATTCAATGGCCTTTTTCGCTTGCTCCCCAAAGTCAGGAGTGAGTGGGAGCGATTGGAATGCAATGGGTTTCTTCGCAACAGAGGGGTTTTCTATTTGCGCAATACCGTCAATCCAGACTTGCTTAGGGGTTGCGCCTAGGGCCAGTGGGTGGCTGTCCCAGATTACGATATCTGCAGATGAAAGGCTCAATACATGAAACCCATTTGACTTGGCGACACTCCCACCTGCATCGTGTCCTGTCCAAAGGATCGGTTGGTTAATGAATCAAATTCACTGATTCGGCTGCACGAACCTTCGCGAATGGAACCGATACGGTGATCCAGGCCAAGGACTTTGGCCGGAGTAGAAGTAACAGCGGAAAGAGCAAGGTTAGCGGAAAGGCCATAGAAGTAGGCTTGCTGGGCCTCATAAAGCAAGTAACGAGAGTTTAATACGGGATGGTCGCTCTGAGAGCATGTAAGTCTTTTGCAGAGAAACACAGGAGTTTGCAGCACCTTCATCACAACATCGATACCGTTCTCGGCCAAGATGCGTGGAGCAAACTCTGAGCCTCGGTATGCTTCCCGCTTATACCGAGCATTGGTCGCGAACATGGCGATAGCCGGTGTGTTGTCTAAACATAATTGTATAAATAGCACGCGGAAACAAATAGCACATACTGTAAGCTTGCTTGAGGGTTCCGGGTACCAAGTATGCCTCGTGCGCATGATGGAAAGCGGCCAAGGGAAACTTGAACTCGTTTGTAAGCTGGTGCGCAGATTATTAATAATCTCAAGTATACAATTCGACATCCAACGTACTCGAACGAAATCATCGAGATCGACTGCCTCATAACAGTGGGTATGAATCTGGGAAAAGTCAATAGCAAGAACCATAGACAACTGGCGTGACGTACCTTGACACGGCCTCTTAGGACGTCGACAAGTGCTTCCCATTGAAGGTCTTCAGGGAATTCGCCCAAGGTTTCCCAATCACTGGCCAACGCTTTCGCGCAGTAGGCATCTTGACTGTCTTTGATCTTACGGGCCGTATCATAGCTGGTAGAAAATATGTCATGATATGTGCCAGGTCATGTGAACGACCCATACGCTTGTCGGAACGCCCAAAAGGTATCCATGCGGGTATTTTTATATACGCGGCCTGTGAGAAGATCATAAGTCAGGCCTCTGATGGCATTCCAGATGGCTACATACTGGGATTTTCTCCTGCGTTAGGACTAATCGTTAAATCAATACTTAATTGATTATGGTAGGCGCACCACAGGCATGTCTATGGGCAATATTAATAGAGATGACAACCATATGACGACGAGTCCCTACTTCATTTGTCTCCAACGCGGTGGCAAAGTGGGGTCGACTCGCGTATCGTTGATGGTATAAGGAGGTTCAAGCAACATAGATGAGGTGGACCTCTCTTCCGTGGGCCGTAGTTTAATAACGAATGCTTGTCCGCCTATACCCCGAGTAAGTACACCTGACATTCAATTGCTGAGGGCAGTCGAACCGATTGCGTTAGCCGAGCCAGGTAGAACATTGGCGGTGGTGACGCCTCCGGATATGGACAGCCGATATGCGTCGTCGTGTGTGTTCAGCCCATCTAAGCTGCGAAGCCACGGCAAAATCGGTCCTAATACCTGTCAGCGTAGGGTCAGATAGCACTTGACGAAGGTATTACCTTTGCGTGAATTGGTATCGTCTGCTCCAGAGAGTGCGGGAATGCTATCAACCCCAAGATGAGAGTGCATATCAACTATCCTGCAACGCAAAGAGTCTCAGAGACGTATCATCGAAGGGAGGCGAACAGGTCACCCCGGAGTTACCCAACTTCCGCCCACGTCGACGGTAAAGAGATCTCGGTAGTTTGCCAGAGTGTGTTCGGTAGCGTGCCCTAGGAACTTTATGATGCCCTTGTCCAAGAGAATGTCTGCATTGTGAATTTCGTATTGGAGAGGATTCCCAGTCCATACGGAGGCGTTCTTGAGCAATGTCGCGGGAGTACCCTCGACGAAACGATCGGATTGGAATCTCTTTGCAAAGTCGGGAGGAGGTCCAGGTAGCGCATGGAGCACGCGGCATTTCTGGAGTATTTCTTCAGCA
>JBBPOC010000267.1:0-21039 GCA_038091235.1 Tylopilus rubrobrunneus | reverse complement strand
TGTTGGATTGCTGGGGTGGCATTGCCGTCACCGTCGCGATCGCTGTAATGATCCCTATCGCGCCTCGTCCTCGCTTGGCCAGTGGATGATGTCCGCGTCAGTAGCTGCAGTGAACACTGCTGCCGAATTCAGCCTGTATTATGACAGCGTGGATCAGCACACGCAGCGACAACGGGCGAAACAAGATAGCGATATACCGAATCATCGAAGCGGCCATCAACAGATCGACCGTTGAGGCACATGATGAGGGAGAAGCGGCGAGGGAGAAGCGGATGAGGCAAACAAGGGAGAATCCGGCAAACCCCTTCAGTGCATAGGTTGCCAGGTACGATCGTCATTAATCCTAAAGAATCGAAACCCAAGCAGGATCTCGAGCAAATATAAATAAACATAAATGCACGGTGAACAGTTCCCCGCCAAATGCGAGTCGCCCTCTACTTCCGTATCGGGAATCAATATTATGTAATGCCAGACAGTGGCGCTTGGTCGTCGAATGGAATCTATCAATTGTATGGCAATTCCATGTCCCGCATGGAACAGTTTATCTAAAGACAACAGAGGCACAACAAATCACAGCAATGACGTGATCGCGATCGCATTCCAGACGCGTCGTTAAACGTTACATCGCAGCCTCGGTCATCATCTCCCTCAACCGCTCCTCCTCAAACCGGGGTACAAACGGCGCCGCATGCGATATCACGCTATCCGTGTAATCGTTGACGCCGATCGGCTTGTCTGCCCGCGGAACAATGCTAAACGACCACAGCAAGAGTGCCAGGTTGATGCAGAGCGAATTAGGTGTTGCCCCGGGCATACCCTACGGAGTGATCTCAGTATACGACGTGGATAGGTAGGACGCAACGCGCTGTCTGCCGTACCGGCAGGGGAAGGAACACATGTTTTCTTTTTCCAGATCTTACCGTCGTCGTCGAGCCATTGCTAGGCGTCGAATCTATCGGGTTCTAGAAAGATGACGGGGTTTTGAAACGTAGCCCTAGGTGAAGGATCGTGATCGAGAGGTGTAACGAAAACGACTGATCGGTGTATTCACCAGTGACATCCGATCACGCTGGCACCCGCGGGAATGCAATAACCCCTCTGCATTATATCGTCATGTCCAACTAAGGTCTTTGAAGCGAATGTTAGGAACGTACCCAGATGATGTCTTGTGTCGCAGTGTGCAAAACCTGTCGAACGGTAGGGTCAATCAATTTATGATTTGACTGTTCTGAAATACACTTACCGATAGGCGTAACAGGTCCCCACCGCAGCGTTTCCAGCACATACGCGTGGATCTGAGGGAGCAATTCCAGATCTTCCTAGCTAGACACTCGTAACGTCACCCTGTTGCCTCAGGCAAGTCAGAACACAGGGACTGACTTATATCCTTGCCAACAACCTCATCCAGCTCTTCCCAAACCCGTCTTTGCGCCTCTGGATAACAAGCCGCAGCCAAGATCATATTTGTGATGACAGCCGCAGTCTTATGAGATGGCATGTGAGTTGACATTACACCGCATGTCGAGCGGACATACCGTTTCTGATCCAGCGCCGTACAGGTTTCCAGCGAGATACGCCATCTTGTCTCCCGAGAGCCCATGTTCATGAGTGCGTTCCAGAAGCATCTTCATGAACGATTCGCCACCGCCACTGGTTTCCCTTTTCGTGCGCATCATTACCCAGTTTTGTATCGCGTGTAGATCTGCACTTACCATTTCCGATTGGACGCGACCTCAATTCACGTCCATATCCTGGGAAATGCTTCAAAAAGGGAATTCGATCCACGAGATACGCTCCTGGGGGCATTGCCTATGAAAAGTTCGTCATCACTTGCTGTATCCGGGCGACCTCTGGGTCATCGTTCAACGTCGGCGCAGCGTTCCCATGCGCTAAACGATGCCAATGCCTGTCGAGTTCGTGTCGGTTCGAGCGCATCCTTTCCACTAAGTCAAGAAGCACTTACCTCTGCGTGCACTCGATGTTTCTTGGGGTCATCAAGGATATCTTTCCGTTTTCTAGCTGCATCTCTCTATACGCTTTCACTCCCTTGGGTTGCAAATGGGTGTGCACGGCCTTCTGAAGCGACGACAAGGGGAGGATCAGCGGGAATGATACGATGGACGAGCCGGGACATCCTTACATCTACACGACCAATGATGATGGTCTCGCTTCCCTGGCGTGACGCGACAACAGGTCCGTACTCTGCAACCCAATCAGCGAGTGTACGCGCGATGCTATGAGAGTGTGATATTGAACTGATCGTGTATAAATGTATGAACAGTCTTACTTGACAGTGGAGAGTGCGTTTCTCCAGAACCACTGGGCAGGTAGGAGAGGGATGCCGTTCTTCGAGCTGAGCGCTGCCCGACTCCTTTGGTGTACCAATGTCAGGATGAGAGCACCGGCCACAAGCCCGATGAGACAGTGTACAACTGAAATGTTTTGCAACGGCAAACGAGACATGGGTAGGGTTGGAAGAACGGGAGGTGAATATAAAGCCATGAGGGACGCACCGCTGTGCTTGCCTTCGGCGTCACAGTGGACGGACAACTAACACGATACCGGGACCCTGAAACATGCAACTAAACTGCGGTGCTAGGATCTATTGACGCAGATGGTCAGGGGGAGGATATAGATGGAGGCCTAGTGAACTCACTAGTCCAGGCCGTGAAGATGAAAGCCGAGAGGCTGCGCGGTGATCGATGCCCACTCCCCAATTGTCGGGCAGCCATCTCGATTTATTGCCAGGAAATGAGCGTTGGAGAGTGTTTCCGCCCCATTACTCCAATCAGCACCGTGCCTTTTACTAGTAGACACGACGTTGCGGCTGTCATCAAGACAAACTATGTACTCGTCAGTGACTCATTGATGCCGAGCTCCATAGAGGCATTGGCAACGCACTTACATGCCTGGTATGTCGGAGATAGTTGACTCATCACCAGAACTCTTCCTCTCTGGCCGGACATACCTGTGTGTACTTGAAGAATTGAAATGTCATTCCCTTGGTGTGGGAACGCCTTCGGCAGCACATACCGTTACTCGGCTGGATCACGGAGCGGCCAAGAGCTCAAACGCCGCTCCTCCGTCCGGCTCGGCTGGCAAAGTGAACGTACTGCTGCCAGCATCCAAACATAATTGCTTTGTAACACGGGTTGTAAGGAACTGCCCCAGTCGCTGAAAGATCGGCACCACAAACGATGGTCGACAAGTTTGTTCTGTCAGTACCCCTCTAAAAATCTCATACCGTTTCTTTCTCTTATCCGCCTCTCACTTGACCACCATCCCCGCTTTCTCCCTCCCTTCCTCTCCCTCAATCCCTTGCTTCACCGGATCCCAAACCCATAATCAAATACCTACCGTCCTCTTCCAAACTCAACCCGGCCATCTCCAGGAAACAACACGCAAAACACGAGCCCAAGCAGACACAGCCCGGCGTAGATCCAAACGCCCCCGACGGCGTGAATTCGGCCATGAGCGAGAGGTAGGTCGAGTTAATGATGAGGTTCGCACCCCGGTTGAATGCCATCGCGAGAGACATGCCGACGCCACGCACTGGAGAGCGAGCCCATGGGGCAGCATTAGGGCACAGGGCACGCGATAAGAAGAACGCGAGCACGGCCGTGCGTACCTTTCAGACCAAAAAGTTCACCCTGCCCCAACCCGCTGGCATACGATGCGACGAAGATGATTATCGATAACACGATAGCAGACCAGACTTGTCGATAGTGTACGCCCGTGACGAGCACGTTACCGGTGTGCTCGGTCGTAACTAGAATAAACGAATTGCGCGTCAACATGGGCCGGGTAGGCTGGACATGAATACCGACAGTGGAACGCAATGGCAAGCCGACAATCATCCCAGGGGCAGAGCACAGCATGATCCGCCTCCGACCCATGGTATCGATCCACCTGTAAAATGTACCATAAGCTATTCACGCCGAGATTTGAGCCAAAAGGACCAACCTGAGCGCCACCAGCGTAAATACAAAATCAGTGTCAGAGATGATGAGCCCGATGGCCGTTGGTTGATTGAACCCGGTTTCCTGAAAGAGTGAAGCCGAGTAATACATGAACGTATTGAATCCGCATAGTTGTTGAAACGCTTGCATGCTACAAGCAACGACTTTTATTCGCGAAAGGGTTGGTTGGGGTAAAAGTTGACTTGAGAACGAGATGGACACGGCACAGATGTGAAAAGGTACTCAGCGCACGATGGTTGGCCGGAACCCAGAGCATCGAACCGAGTCGTTGCCGAAAGGTAGTTGAGTTGGCGATCTCGATGCTTTGTTGAACAGTCGCATGGATGACATCGAGCTGGGGATTCAGCATGCGTCAAGCGGGCGACTTAATACGGGACCTGATTACCTTGTGCTCGGGGTTAGCTGCCGCATACACGCGGGCAAGCACCTGTAAACCGGCCGCCATGTTCTTCGCGCTGTTCCGACAAACCCACACACTAGCGACGAGACCACCCAATAGGGCGCCCAACGTCGTCGCAGAGGTGAGGAACTCTCAGATTACCTCGCATCGTTGGGCATTATATGTACTCTGCAAATAGACGTGATTTGGCCAGCAAGCTAGAAACTGGAAACTAGGCTTACTCCGGGATATTGGCGACGAGGTCTTTTCGCCGTCGACTGTGGGGTGGAATACAAGGTGACTGATATCTGCACTGGCATGTCTTGAAGCTAGTTTCTTTCCGCGTAGAGACACATGACCGGTGACCAATCACGCAGGCGTGACAGAGTAACGACACTGTGACGGCTCGATCTACTTAAAGTCTTAAACGTTCAGCGTTCAGACTTTCATCGATCATCAATCATCGATCATGGACTCAGACGATTTTCGCATTGGACTCAGCGAAATCGAAGAGTACGCGCACCACGACAGCCCCCCCCCTCCACCTAGCCCCCACCCCGATACGGAGCCCTCGCAAGCCGTCGAGTTCCCAGATCTTCCCAGTATGTATTCCTACATTTGACTCGTCTGCCCGCTAATTTTACTTTTCTAGGATATATTTATGTTTCTTTTCACTCCGATGCAGAGCTTTGGAGCGAGCTCAGCCAGGACGCGGCAGTGGGCCTCTGTCAACAAGTCATTGGCGACCCCACAGCCCTTCGGTCCCTCATCGTCCCGGGGGCTTCGCTTTTATTCCCACCGGAGACAGTAGCTATTGAGATCAATAAGTGCATTCAAGCACGTCTCTTTCTGCAGATGGAAGGTACGTGTATCCTTTCATATATTTACACTCTTTCGCTGATTACTCATTCAGTCCCGGTCACCACATTTACCCTAAAGATGGCGGATGAAATCCGGAGTGTGCGTAAACTCGTTCATGTGGTAAGTCAATGAACTCGCGTGCTGCTACTTCCTGACAAGGCTTTTACTAGCTTCGTCACGCACCACACTCGTACCTCTCCCATGTGTGGCGCTCGATGAACATGCTCCTTTCATCATGCGACCCGTCTCTGATGTCGGATCCCATCTTCTACTTAATGGCAGCCCATGCGGAGATGATCACTCCAGCCGACAGAGTGAAGCTGGAAGGTGACTTGACGTTTAACGAAGACTATTGCTATGAATTCCTACATATTTGGAACAAGGACGACCCGAACAGTACCGTTTGGTTTGGCAATCCAGCGGTCCGCTACTTCTTGCACGCAACACTCGGAGACGATATGTCTCCAACGTACGTCGGAATTCCCCGCATCCTCAGGGCCAAGTCATCTAACTTCATAATGGTTGGTGATATTCCATTCTCCAATCCCGAGATGTTATCATTCGTTCTTTCTTGGGTATGTCGTCTTCTATTGTCCTGCTCACATTGAATAATGTATAAGTATCCCTTAGCTCGTGATCTCGATCCGGACTAGGGCTTCTTTATTCCCCGGATTCGATGTAAACACGACGGACCCTACCGCCGAAGATATCGAGTTTCTCGTGCATGAGCAGGAGGGCATCCTTCGATTTTTTTGCAACGTCATGAATAATAGACAAGGAAGCCCAATTGCCGCTGCAATGCAGCAGTGGTTTGACCTCCATCCTTTTCCAAACTAGTGCTCCATCTTCGAAGCGCTTGATTTGTTACCTGTTGTACCATACTGTAACTAGGCGTCTGAAAAACTGTGTCGGTAGCAAATGGCCAGGTACCTGCAAACAAGCGAAACTCGAGCTATTTTGTTTGCAGCAAGTCGGATCGTCGTCGGACTTTGCCGCAAAGTCCTCGATTGTGATCGGGCGCGAGAGCGCCGTGCTGGAGCCGCGCCAGAGTGTCACGGTCCAGACCGTGATTGTTTGATCGACCGCCGCTCCCTCCACGACACCAGAAGGACTCAAAGCGCGACGAGGTTCGTATCTTTTCGCGTCTCGTTCCCGGCTAATTCAACGCGCAGGCAATCTGCAATTGAGTTCGAGCTCGCCCGAAAGCGTACCACATTGACCACGTCCCAGCGCTGGCGGAGCAAACGTTATGCCAAGCCTCCAGGCCAAGGGAACCGTCGCTACCCTCAAACCAAGTCCCGCCCTCACCGTTCCAGAAAATATCACCGTCGCAAAGGCTAGCCAGTTATGTGCTACCAAGTGCACCGACTGTGTCCTCGTCGTCGACAATGACGAGGGTCTCAGTGGCATATTCACCGCCCAGGACCTCATATACAGAGCCACAGCGGAGGGTATTGACCCTCGCTCGACACCCGTCAGCCATACCATGACCCGCAATCCCATGGTCACCCGTGATACGACCAGTGCAACAGAGGCTCTCCAGCTCATGGTCCAAAGATATTTCCGTCAGTTGGTCAGTAATCCCCCCTTCGTCTTCTCTATTTCATCTTGGTGTTTTCCTAGCCCGTGTGTAACGAGGAAGGAAACGTCGTCGGTTTGCCTGATATTACCAAAGTATTCCGCGAGGCCCTCGACAAGGTCGAGCGCAGTTCTTCCGCATCCGAAAGGCTTTATCATGCTCTCGTCGGCCTTCAGTTTGAGCTCGGCCCAAGCATGGCCTCCAATCCTCAAGCTGCCGCTATGCTCGCATACGTCGACGCCCTCCGTGAAAGACTGCTCTGCCTGATCTGACCACCGTGATTCCGCTTCGCCCTCGGGGATGCCACCGCCGATGAAGACACTGATGTTGTCGGTGCCTCTGGTGCGAACGGGAGCGGGCCGGATTATTCTTCCACCCCGACGTGGAAGGCACTCTGGCATGCGCATGTACCGCAGAGACCACGGTGACGAAGATTGCCCCGAAGAACAACACTCACCCAATGCGCTCACAGGCCGGCGATTCTGCCGAATATTGGGTAAACTCGTAGCTGCCAGCCGGCGAGCGCCGCGACTAACGTATCTGAATCGGCTACAAGCCGACTGGTCCGCTCAGTCGAGGCTATTGAGCCGAGCCGAGCCGTGTGACAGTGGTTATTAGGTGTTGCGGCCACTCCACTCACACAGGCCCATATTTCAACATACTAGTAGAATTCAAAGGCGTAAGTTTCATCTGCTGTTCTCGTTAGCAGCCCAACCGACCTAGAGTTTCAGCTCGACTTTGCGTCGCTCAAAAAGGCTAAAGCTTTGAGCTTAGACAACGCTTATTGGTCTCCACCCAGAAGGTATCGACCGCAGTCACTTGCTTTCGAGACTATTTTGTCTCTGTGTGACGAGGTGGAAGATGCGCGGAATGCCAGTAAGATTTCGCCTCGTCGCTTTGTATTGCACCGACACAATCTATATCCCAGAACTTGCTCCCCAGGAAAGGCCTAATTTCAAACCCTGCCAGTCGGTACCGATCGGACAGTGTTCAAGGACGTCTCTGCCGGGAAAATGGACATGACCCCCAAAATAAATCGTAACATTGGAAGTATGCCGTTGATGAGTTTTTTTCCCTCAGCGATCCCCTTCCGATGGCATCCTTGGGAAGAGCCGAAAACACCCGTCAGTCCGAGTGTTTTCAATGTAGTGTACGAGCACCATTTAATTTCATTTGTTTTTATGCGACGCAGGTAAAGTACGAGAAGATTCAGACAGTGCGCAAAGGCAAGAGGAGTCTCCCCGCGCGAAAGTTACGAGTAACCAAGGTGGGTGAACCACGTGCCATTTACATTGGTATCTGAACAGTTGTTAATAGGCCACGGTACTAATAGCTGGTTTATCGTCCCGCATCCTGATGGTCAATAAGCTGGTCCTCTTGCTTCGTACGAACAAGACCTGCAACACGTGAGATTTAGCCTTGGAGTTGGTCCATCAAACCGGACAGCTCTGGTGCGGGACCCAACGGCACCAGAATCTCAGTTGGCTCTTAAAAAGATAAAGCTCATGCCATACAACCCGTATTTGGAGGCGGAGATGGCGCAAGTCATATTCAGGCTTTGGGGTTGTGTAGGAAAGGAAAGAGGAGGTCGACAGAGAATCCAGCAGGAGGGCCTCCTTCCAACAATTAGGCTACATACATGTGATTTAGACTCAGACAGTGTCACGCTATGCGGTGTGACACCGTGGGTAAACTCCAAATCCTGGATTACCCACCCACCCTCACCGGCACCGTATCTCAGGCATGTCGAGCACCGTCACGGTCGTGAAGCCTTTCGTCCGCTATCCCGCAATGTCTCCATCGCCATCGCCCGCGGGCACTGATTGGCGCCAAGCGACTCATACGCTGAATGGGAATGGTCGCACTTCCTCTCAGCGCTCTTCCCTCATCAAGGACTCCTCACCTGAAGGATGTAGGGAGCCCAGCAAGGATACGAGGGTCGTGGACCCTGCTAGTTATCGCGCGGCTGTAGAGGGCGCTTTCAAGCGCCTGGTGAGTTTTCTAGCAAAGCCTCGCTCGACAAAACTGACAGTTTATGATAACCAGCTTCCTTCCGTTCGACATCCCCCTCCTGATCTTGTCAGGAGAAAATTCGCAGATGCGTTGTCGATGAAGAAAGCAGCTCTTTCACAGTTGGCAGATGCAGAACAAAAATGCATGCACTGGGAGAGCGTTCTGCGTCAATCTCTTGGTGAATCGGAAGTCCAGAGAATCTCTGGGGAACATAGTGCTGTCGGCATCGATGACGTGAATACCATCAAGGGGGAGTATATTACGGTCACTAACCGTGTCCGGATGCGGGATTTATGTCGATCCCGGATGTCGAGGGGGAAGCAAGTCGCTGTCTCGTCGACCTAACTATCGTGAGCTTTTTCGCACCTCTGGAATGTTTTAATTTGTGCTAAGCGCCGAGCTTTGAGCAGGAGGGTTGCACCCTGTGTCGCCTACATGTTCTTGTATTGGCATAACGAATTTCTTGTGCAAATTTTCGTCGTTTTACCCTATTTTATCCTCTCCTGAAAGCGTGTATGTGTTCGAATGTTCAAATGTTCGAAGTGGGCTGTTAGATACAAACTGTAGTTTTTTTCTACTTTGAATGCGACTCTCAGACTCGAATTATACGTAAATGGCACGGAAACGTGACGGACGCACCATGAAAGGAACTTAAACTTCAAACTTCAAGAGACACTCCGAGTCACTCTCAGGCTATTCTGAGGGGTCTTACCGGAGATGGCTGCCGATAGGGTTTTCATACAGTCCTGTGTCTGTGGTCGCGTTTTCAGTGACCCGGGCGCCTTTACCCGTCACGAGAAGGGCTGTCGCAGGGGCAAGAAGCGACTCTCTGGTGCTCTTGCCAAGGCACAAGAAATCTACCATGCCAAGAAGTCCCGGCTTAGTCTGACGGCGGCCAGCCTGAGGCACAATTTATTCCACGACCATCTTTCGAACGACGGCGGATTCAACGTACGCAATACCTCAGAACAGCTCGAGGATCCATCTTCATGTGACTTACAAGAGGTAAATAGTGCAGCATACAAGTTTTTCCTTGGGTATTTGGTCTAATGAGTTACAGATAGTGCCTTTACAAGTGTCGCCCGAAGGTGACTCAAACGAACCCTTTGTACCGCGAGGGTTGGGAGGTACCAGGCGCAGGGCGCCATCTCGATTTCACGATATGCTCCCGGAACGCCTATTGCCCCATCCTCCTGCAGAATTATTTCCAAATACGCAAACATTGTCAACTCCGGCGCCCGACGCGAGCATTCCATCACAGTCGCTTCCAGTTGTCTCATCTGAACCTGTTGAACAAGCAGCCCACTCTCTATATCGTTCAGCCCGTACACTATGCGCGACACAGGCGAATATGTTCGGGTTATTCCGCATATACGATAGTGCCTCACCTCCTCAACACGACCCAGAAGATCCGTACTCAGTCGAATACATGCTTTCAAAACGCATCGATTTCGAACCCTCTGGTGCAGATCCTTGGAATGACCCTTCGAATCCTTATCATCCATATCCAAATGAAAGCTCCATGCGCCTTGGAGACTGGTATTGGAACCAAGGGGCCCAAAAGTCGAAGGAAAGTTTCAAGCAGCTACTTGGAATTGTAGGCGATCTTGCCTTCTCACCTGCTGAGATATCACAGACATCATGGAGTGCTATCGACGAGCTGCTTGGGCACAATCAATTCGATGATGATATCCCGGAGTGGTTGGATGAACACGATGGATGGAAATGTTCATCCGTAACAATTCCAGTCCCTTTCCACAGTCGGTCAAAAAACCCGGGAGTCAAAGACTATACAGTCAATGGCTTCTACCACCGTCCCCTCGTCTCGATCATCAGAGAGAAGATTGCAAATCCAGCTCATGCGTCTCACTTTCACTTCGAACCGTATGAATTGCGATGGTGCCCGCCCCACCGAGACCACGACGTCAAAGTCTACGGCGAACTGTTCACGTCCACAGCTTTTCTTGAGGCAAATCAGGCACTTCAAGACACACCCCCGGAACCGGGTTGCGACCTGCCGCGCGTTGTCGTAGCGCTAATGTTATGGTCCGATTCGACCCAACTGACCGCCTTCGCCGATGCCAAGTTGTGGCCACTTTACGTGTTTTTTGGCAATGAGTCGAAGTACCGGAGGTGCCAACCTACCAACAACCTTTGTTCCCATGCCGCCTATTTCCAGACGGTAGTGTTATTATTCTCTGATATAGCCCAAACCTCATTGTTTACCCAGCTCCCAGACGAATTCAAAGACTTTCTTGCAAATCACTTGGGCAATAATGTTGCCAGTGAGGCGCTTCATACCCATTGTCAACGAGAGTTCTTCCACGAACAGTGGAAGATACTCCTTGACGAAGAATTTCTGCAAGCCTATCAACATGGTATTGTCATTTTGTGCTGTGACGGTATCAAACGGCGCTTCTATCCACGTATATTTACATATTCTGCGGATTACCCCGAAAAGTAAGTACTGTCACTCTTTCTTAGAATCTTTGTTCATGTCTTGTGTTAGGGTCTTGATCGCATCTATTCGCAACCTTGGAGCCTGCCCGTGTCCACGATGCACGGTTCCTATGACAAGCGTACCTGATATGGGCAGTCAAGAAGACATGGCACAACGACAAGTACTGGCCCGGGTTGACGATGATAATCGCCGGCACAAGGTACTGGTTGCACGGAGTCTCATCTACGAGAAAAATTATGCAGTTAACTCTCGGTGTGTCGAGGCACTTCTCAAAGAAGAGTCGTTTATACCCATTCTGGTAGGTGCAGATTTTCACCAAATTGTCTTTATTCACTTGCTTCTCATAGAACGCTTTTTCGGAGAGACTTTGCGCTTTCGGTCTCGATATTTTCACTCTCCTTGTGGTTGATGTCTTACATGAATTCGAGCTCGGAGTCTGGAAGAATATTTTAATCCATCTACTACGCATGCTCGACAGCTTGAAGGGAAACAAGCTGCGTGACCTCGATCGAAGGCAAGTTCACCCTTCATTACTGTACCTCTGCACTTTGTTCTGACGTAATGTGCCTTATAGATATCGGCAAGTCCCTACGTTCGGAAGCGACACCATTCGACGTTTCTCGAAAAATGTCTCCGAGATGAAAAGAACGACTGCTCATAGTTTCGAGGACCTTTTGCAGGTACGTGATAGCAATCGTGCACTGTGACCCCCAAGCCAAATGAATTTCGTAGTGCGCTCTTCCAGTGTTTGAAGGCCTACTGCCAGATCCCTACAACGCGAGCGTACTGAAGTTGCTTTACCTCCTTTGTCACTGGCATGCGCTCGCAAAACTGCGAATGCACACTGACGAAACCCTTGTAGTTATGGATAGTGTTACCAAGTCTCTCGGGGAGGCCATACGCTCCTTTGTGGCCGATACATGTCCCGGATTTAACACCAAGGAGCTCAAGCGTGAGGCTGAGGCCCGCCAACGCCGTGCGGTTCGGACGCGCTCTACGCACGAAAGGGCAAATTCTACTGCCACTGCATCAGCCCGCAGACCGAAGACGCTTAACCTTCGCACATATAAACTCCATGCCCTTGGTGACTACACGGCCGCCATCAGGATGTACGGAACTACTGATTCCTACTCGACACAGCTGGCGAGTACCAATCCTTATGTATGTATATATGCTCTAATTCTTGCCATAGGGCGAACGGGAGCACAGAGTGGGGAAAGGGAGGTACACGCGTACTAGTAAAAAGGATTTTGTTCGTCAATTAACCCGAATTGAGCGGCGGCAAGCAAGAATACGACGTATCCGTGATTCTAGGATTTCCAGCGGTCCGTTGGAGCCGGTGCCCAATGATTCCAATGAACGCTTCAACATTGGGAGATCACAACACAAACCCATCGATCTCGAGCGCTTCGTCCGCGAAAATTCGAATGATCCAGCCATCACGGTATGCATGATTTGATCTGCACTCGAGGCCACTACTAAACGAAGTAACAGGACTTTATACAAAAATTGAAATACCATCTTCTCCCTCGCATTAGGTCGATCCACACGGACGCGCCGGGAGCGAATGTCGTGCAACCGGGCCTGCGCGACGGTTTCGATGCACTGGAGACCACCCCCAACCATGTGGTGTTCAGAAGTGGCCGTATCTACCAACACAGCATCTTCCACGTAAATTACACCACATACGATGTTCGCCGCGCTCAGGATTCTTTCAACCCCAACAGCGATCATCGTGATATAATGATGCTGGCCAGGAGGTCCACGGAGGACACAGAAATGATGTCACATCGTTTCTGCTATGCTCGCGTCATCGGCATTTATCACGCAAATATTCAATATATTGGCCCGGGGCTTAAGGACTACAATGCTCGTCGATTGGACTTCCTTCATGTTCGGTGGTTTGAATTAGTGCCACCGGATCCCACACGAAATGGGGTCGCGCTCGATATGCTGCGCTTTGTTCCAATGAACGCCGAGGATGCCTTCGACTTTGTCGATCCAGCGCAGGTATTGAGAGGATGCCACCTCATACCCGCCTTTGCAAAAGGGCAGTCGCACCCGGGCAGTGTACTCTCCCCGTTAGCAGATGACTCGGGTGATTGGGAGTACTACTACGTCAACAGGTGCAGTACATTTTGAACTGGATATGCTTATCTCTTCACTGATGATCTTCATGACACGCGAAGATTTGTGGATCGTGATATGTTGATGAGGTACCACTGGGGTCTTGGAGTTGGCCACACGTACTCTCATCTCCGAGACGGCGCAGCAAAGCAAGTGGGATCAACCCGAGTCGATCATCTGGGTTCGTATGTGCGCACGGATTCGCATGTTTTTGCCAGTACCTCGCTCGTGGACAATTCGCCTCCCAACCCCTCAGTCCACACATTTGACGACCTTAACAATGACATTTCACTTTCGGATCTAGATTGGCATTCTCCAGCAGATTACTCTTGCACCAATGCACAGTGCAGTTTACTCAAAGCGGAGGTCGCTACCTTCTCCGAGTCAGATACCAATCCCTCCTTCCCTCGCCCCGAGGGATTTGACGACCTGGATCCTGATCTTTCATTTGCAGACCTTGATATTCTTTCATGGGAGATATCCGAGGAGGAAGATGATGAGAGTGATGGGTCAGACGATGAATTAATCCATATGCATGAGATGTATGCCAGTGGTGATAGTTGGGGTGACTCTGAAATAGACGAGTAGTGCATTTAAAAACATCAAGTGCCCTAGTATTGGGTACGACAGCAGTCGGGTTACTGCGCAGTCCCCATCTATTTGAAAATGCCCTCACACGCCTCGGGTTCCTCTAACTCAAATCCCCACCAGCTTCAGGATCGCGCCAGGCTATTAGTGCGACATTGACGCGTATTGGCAACAGATTTCACTGCCGTTCGCATTTCAAAACCAGCTGCCACACGACCGTGAAGCTCGTCGTTCCATGCCCTCTCACTTCAATCGTTACTTTCGACGAAGCATACTTGAGCAAACAGGAGCATCGTTAGCATCGACCCACAGAAAACGACACCACAGAGGACGGCGACTTTTTAGTTCAGACCCATCAGGTACTCTCTACATGCTCAACACCCATGGCACGAAACGAGACGCGCCGTTTGGCTCGTTCAACTGATAAACCCCTTCGCGGAACGCATCCACACACGTGCCCTCCTACTCAAATTCTCTCTCCACCGGTCCCTCTCCTCCCGCCAATGTCGCCGCCTCGATGTCTGCTAGCAGGGTGCTCAAGTCGCTCTCGATGACTAGGGAGGGTACTCCTTCCGTGCATGCGCCATGAGTACTGGCGTGGCCAACGGTGGTCCCTTTAATGCCAAGCCCTGCAAGGAACAACACCCCAAGGCACGCCAGTAAAGCCGCCGTCACAGACTCCACGCAAGTCTCCCACCCAAGCAATGCCCGTCAAATCCCCAGGACATGCCACCCCTGCCAGGTCATCAAAGCCAACCAAGACGCCGGACAGGTCCCCTCAGGCGCAGTTGACACCTTCCAAATCTCACCTGCTCTCTGCGGAACAGCTTCCACGCAAGAGCTCTTTCGTCGGCGGAGGTAAACATGAGAGCGCGGCCCTGCTGTCTGAGTCATTGCTAGCGCGGACTGCCCATGCGAACGGCCCTGCAAGCATCGCGAACGGATCTGGTCCGCTCGGTCTGGTGAACGGCGCCTCGACCTTGGTCAACGCCGACGGTGGCTATTGTTGGGACGACTACGATGCGGATGTCATTACACTTGAAATGGTCACCGACGTGGGTGGGGACACTGGGGATGAAGAGGTAAGTCGAGTTCGGTTGTGTTCTTGGATACTTGTGCTCTTTACCTTTCTTCCTCCCGTTCTGCATGTGGTATTCACGATCCTCCAACTAGTTTGAAGGGACCTTGAACAACCTTCGAAAGATCCGCCTCACCCGTCTCACTTCCTACAGGCGCTTTCTTGAGCGTGCCCAAGCAAGTAGTGCGGCCCAAGCATATGCGCTTCAGGTCGAGCTATCTATCCTCAAGGGACAACTACGGTCGAACAATCACTCTCGAGTCCCAGTCGATGCCGGCGAAATTTGCGTACGCGGAGGTCGGAAAGCTAAGGGATACTGGAGTGGGTACGCCGAACATGTGAACGAGGACGAAGAAGGTGTAGGGTTGGTTAGCGCGTTGTATGGCGATAGGAGGGGTGGATTCGACTAAAAGGAAGTGAAGAGGGCTGTTAGGCGGTTGAAGCGGGAGGCGAGGATGAAACTGTGAGTACTTGTCTGCGTCGGCGTCTCTCATCATGCTGACCATCGCATTAGGATTGGTTTGATTCTTGATTGTGAGTGGATCTGTCTCGAGCGGATCGCCTAGCATGGCGTTCTGACCAACCATCTTCTTGACCGTTGTGGTACCATATATGCGTTTTTGTATTGTCTCCCTCCTTGTCGCTGATCTGGATTCGTACCTTTCGTAGCTCTGTTACTGGGAGATATCCCCTTGCACATCCTTTTGCAGAAATACCTCAAGTCATCGTGGGTACGCTGGCACCCGAGCTAGCACTTCGAATCCTCCGGGAATTAAGCGCCAAGGAGGTCGTCAACGTTGGCTTGGTGAGTAACAATTTCGAACTGTCTCGTTTGGTCATCGAGGGACTGACATGAATATCGTACTTAGGTATCGAATAAATGGCTTGCAGCCACTAGGATCCTGCATTGTGGCGTTGGTCCTGTCTTCGGTTGACGGCAGGCGACCCGGTGCCCATCAGAGCGCCAGATACGCCCGATGGATGGTAGGTTTCTTATGTTCCAGGTCCTTGCCAAAGGTAAAGTTGAACTGCCACACTAGGTTCCCACTGTATCGTTCATTGCATCATCGCGAGTCCAACTTTGCGAACGCCTTGCCACAGAGCATCAGATCTTTGAACGGACATACCGACTTCTGCACGACGTTGCTCTTGTCAGGTATGTACCGTCATTATCCGCGGCGTTTGTTTGATTTCACATACCACATCTATAGGCAAGCGGCTCATCACGGGATCCTATGATGAAACCATTCGCTTCTGGGGCATCGAAACCGGTGAAATGAAGAAATGCCTGCAAGTGAAGAAACCGATTAGTTGCGTGGATTTCTTGGCAGAGGTGGGTGCGGTTTACGATTTCACTGTCCTTGGTGGCGCTGCTCATACTTGCACGCAGAGGTGTTCGTCGTTGGGTTCCACGACGTTGGGTATGTTGTATATGCTCGTATGATGGTTGGGCACTGATAACGCTACCACAGACGCGTACATCTTCTCTCCTCGGTCACGTTCACGCCTTTACAACCGTTGGCTGGTCACCTGAACGGTATTCGTGCCGTTGCACTCTCTTCGCGTAACCTTGTTAGCGTAGGAGCGGATAAGGCCTTAGTTTGCTGAGACTGGCGGTCCGGAACCAAGATCATGCGATTTAGTCAACAGACCACCGTCAATATTGGTGTGCAGATTGTTGGATTTGCTGGTGCCGCGGATGACGGCGAGAGAGTGGTCAGTGTCACCATCAATGGTATCGTTGGGGTGTTCTCAATCAGTTGAGTTTTCTTTTGACGTCCCTCTTTGATGGCAACTAATCTAGTACCGTAGAACAAAGAGAGATGATTTCCCAGTCCAAACTCTCCGAGTTGAGAGGAGGTGACCCTGTCCTGAATGCGCGGCTGTACAACGTCGGTGCGGCACAGAACAACATGCTTCAATGGAATGGTACACAAATGACGGTGGGTGCTTATCTGGCGCTGTATGCTTGCCTTCTGAGGTATTCGGCTAGTGCGCCGCGAAATCGGTTATTCTCCACTTGCAATAGACTGAGGACGAGGAGAAGCCTTCACCCAAAGGCAGCGTCACATCCCCTACCAGCGGCAATGTGCGACTATCCCCATCACCTCCACCCGATCTCGCGCGTAGCGTCTCTGACCTGCGTCCTCGTGCATCACTTTCGTGGTCGACGTCGTCGCTCGTTACTCCTCAACGTTGGCAGTCGAGTCTTGGCATTTCCGTCAACACCACAAGCATTCCAAGGGGTCGTCATTCTCTTGCCACGCCTGGTGCACCGTTGTCTTCTCTACTGTCTCCCTCCCCGATGGGTAGTGGCACTGCGGAAGGATTTGCGATCCAGTATGGCCGTGTTGTCATCTTGACGGCACCACCGAAACTGGTTGCGGTAGTGGAGACGCCAGACGTTGCTGTCGGTGCGGTTGATCCAAGGAAGAGGGGAGTGGTCACTACGACCAGATTCAGCTCAAGAGCCGGAGCTGATCAACACGTAAGTGGTGTATACTTGTGTGCATTGATCGATTTTCTGAATATGAGCCAGGTCTTGATGTCGACGCACGAGAACAAGGAAAACGTCGGTCACGAGTCCGAGTTTGCTGACAGGGGGGGTGGGAGTGGCGACGGCAAGCTCGCACTGGAGCACCTCGCTTCGACCCCGGAACCTGGCGTGGATATTGACACGAACATCGTACCTCTCTGCAGCATGGGTCGCGCTTGCACACGTCAACGGCGCTTCTGCCGACCCGGCCTCGACCAAGGGACCGTTGGGTGCTCTCCCCAGCAGGTTTACAGGTCTAACGACGCCGGAGAAGAATCACATGTCGATGCAGTTGAGCCATGAGGAAGTAGTCGTTGGCTGTGCGGATGGTACCATCTAGTAAGCGGTACTGTGGTCGTGCGGACAAGACGCTGATTCGCTGCGACATCGTAGCATCATGAATTTCGTTCGCCACGCGTATCAGAAGGAGACATCTGCGCGATCGGAGGCTGACGAAGGGGACGGTTGACTCCGCGGACGACCTGGGAGCATAAGCAGAGTCATTGGGATCCATGCCTTGGTTGACGAGGCAGTGTATCCGAAAAAAAAGAACAGCATATGATTGAAACACGTTTTGCATCAACGCGATTTACTATCTCACAACCTCAGGCTAGCAACCTGCGTGCAATCAGAATACTCGGACACTGGTTGCGTCCTCTCTTAACTGCAAAGAAAGGAAACAGGAGGTATGTGATGGTATTATATTCATTGTGTATCTGTGCTGACGATATCTAGACTCGGATGACCTCGCGTATTTCATACCATCGCGAAATGCTGCAATTCTCCCTACGAAGCGGGCGAACAGCATGCTGTGCAAGACGTTCCAGGTGTCCTTGGTTCTGGAGATAAGCGAGGATTTGTGTCTGATATGCTCGTACCCCGGATCATCGGTCGACATCCCAACCGACGTGTTTCACAATGGGGAGTTCCAACTCGAACTTGCCCAAATTCTGTCTCGTGTCAACGACTCCGATTTTACTACCACTACTTCCCCCGATGCATCCCCATTTTGTCAACGCGCTACTCGACAACGTCTAGCGACGTATTAGTGCCGTTCCTCCTTGGACCGCGCTGGTCCATGGCACCTTGCGTGGTATTGGTCACGCTGTATACATTCCTCACATCACAAAACATGTTCGTGATCGTATCAGCGGGTCGCTCTCATCTCTGGCTTGTTTTCAGGGCTGCAATCCAGATGGCGGTTGATGGGCATTTATCCCACAAATTATTCATGCCGTTCTTCATCTGCACCCTCTCAGGAGACAAAAACAATACAAACATTTCCAGACACCTTCTTCATTTGATGTCCCACAAAATTCTGCGACGCTTAAACAAGCTTGGCTCCTCTCCCCCTAATTGGCTCTCTGGAATGGCGCTGGGCGCATTTCTCTTCAGCCATACCAAAAGGATGGCGGCGACTTTGTCAAATTCGCGTACAGTGCCAGTGACAAGGAGAGTGCACTCCAGGACATTGAAGACAAACTGAGGGAGGAGGCCGACAAGCATGCCATGCCTTTCTTGGGCTGGATTCGACTGGGGTAACGTCTGGCTCGTCAAGGGCGAACCATGGTTGGAGGTCCGTTTCACACCGCATAGCGCAGTAAAGTCCACTCTGAGGCTATCGCTAGGACATGAACAGGTATCCCTCCGCTGATAAAAGTCGGGTTCGAGGGACCTGATATCCAAGAGGAAACGCTCTATGAACTCTTCTGCGCAAGTCATCTCCTTGTTGCATGGATAGGGGCTATTCTTAGCCTTCTCACAGCTGTACGGCTGCATACGCGACCTAGCTCCTCCGAAGCCTTCCAAATACTTTACCAACGACCTTTCAAGCTCACGCCGTCCGAAATTGGCTAACTAGTCATCCAAGAATAGTCCTTATTCTGTTCTTCCTGCTAGGCACGTTGACGTACACTGTAAGTAATGCGCGACTACCAAAATCACGGTCTCACTCACTGTGCGCAGATATTTGACCCTATCCGCGCGCTCTGCGTCGAGGGGAAGATGTTGAGCTGGTTTGATTATAGAGGTCTGCCAATTACGTGCCGGTCGTCGCTCAGAAAAGCTAATTTTCCCCAGAGTATGGACTATTCAAGTGGTTGCAAACACATGCTCTCGGTCGTCTTTCTCTCTCATCGCCGCATGAAGACGCCCCGGTGACGGATTTAAGTGGATGGAAGGAACGCAGAGAAGCGGAAATGGCTTTGAAAAGCTATTTAAATGACCCTCCGTGTATGTGCGTTCCCGTCCACACAGCCGTCACTCACACAGTTCGCAGCCAATGTTGCTTTCGTTCACGGTCCCCAAGGTAGCGGAAAATCACATTTGGTATCTGTTGTATTGCAGGAAAGTGGGCGGTAAGCAGTTCCTTGCTGATGGCTAGGTATCTGCGACGTGTCTTCCACAGGAAAACTCTGGTCATCGATTGTGCAGAGCTCAACAGAGCTACCTCTGATATCAGACTCGTAGACGCTCTCGCGCAACAAACGGGTTATATGCCCATTTTCACCTTCTCGAATTCTCTTACCAACATCATTGACATCGCAACCATGGGTGTCATTGGTCAAAAAGGTCTGTCGCACTCTTCCTTCTACATTTACCCTTTCGCTTACTATATAACCATGAAGCTGGTTTGAGCAGCACCCTCCTTGAGCAGTTGAAAAATATCCTTGAAGTAGTCGATTCAGCTCTCATTGATGTAAACCGAACGCTGCGCAGAGCTACCAAGAAAGAGCTCAAAGCTCAGCGCGAGGCGGAAGCCTGTAGGATTGGGGAAACGCACCGCGCAAAGCGTATTCGCAAAGGTACCTGGCACGACGACAGAATAGATTGCATTGCCGGGAATGGTGTCATGTCCGAGCTTGGCGTCGGTGATGAGACTTTCAACGGAGAGGGTAACGATGTGGATTGGGAGGATGGTACTCTCATGATGGAGGAGCTCAAGAAGGAGAAAGAAGTAGGAGATGAGCTCATACGGAAGGAAAGGACGGCGGAGGAAGTTGAGGCTCCCGCATTGCTGCCCACCGTAGTCATCAAGAATTATGGCGCACGCGGTAGTGTTTACAGGGAGGAACTGCAGAAGGTACTCAGTCAATGGGCGGCAACCTTGGTTGAGAACAAGGCAAGCATCCTTATCGTAATGTCCCATATGGCTCACCAACGTACTTCAGATTATGCATGTAATCGCTGTCAGCGACAACAGAGAGAAAGCCAAGTTAATCACGCGTGGTATGAACTGATCTATCATAAGAGTCAGAGACTCACTCGTCATTGCTGTCAGCTCTCCCGTCGAAGCCCGTCAACTTTATCCCCCTGTATGATGCAGACACCGGCAGCACCTTGGCATTTGTGAAACAACGTCTACGTGATGCTGGGCTAAGTACTGAGCTGACCAAACCCGAGGTGGCTAGTATCGAGTGCCTCGGTGGTCGCGCGAG
>JBBPOC010000266.1:0-21056 GCA_038091235.1 Tylopilus rubrobrunneus | reverse complement strand
ACGTCTAGAGGAAGTCAGCTGTCCGTCCCCAGGATGCAGGCATACCTGGTGCAAAAACTGCCAGCAGAGCCTCTCGAGCAATGGACCGAAACATTCTTGCGACGGCTCGGAGGAGCTGGAATTTCTGGTGAGGCAAATGGGGTGGAAGTACTGTTCCAGTAAGCTCTTCTTAAACTTCAAGTTGGAGCTGCGTCACGAGCTAGTCACAGAATGCCGAACCCCGGTTCAAAAGAATGGAGGATGCAATCATATGACGGTGAGGGTGGTCTCTTTTGGACCTTCGTTCGTTGATGAGTCCCTGGAATAGTGCGTGACCCCAGGGTGCAACACCCATTTCTGTTATAAGTGTGGAAAGCAGATCACGAGAACGTCTATCCCGTTCCTTGTGAGGACTGCTGTGAACGCGCATTTCAAGCAATGTACCCTTTGATGTGCTCGCGCATTTAGATTCCACTGGAAAGTCTTGACGACCTTCGCATAGTTTTGTTCGTCCATGCTTATGTAGAGACGAGTCGCACATGGAAATGATGGTACATATTGGTGCTTTGTTTGTGCGTGTTTTGATATCGCCACGTCTGTATATGATTTTGGAAAGAGCGTGTCAACAACTTACATTGTGTTTCTACCTTGAGTCGCTCCTGGGCCCTTCCTTACGATGAGCGGCTGTAAGTCATTTCTTTTTCGTGCCGACGGTCTGACGCTTACGAGTATTTCTTCTAAAAGTTCGGTTTTTGAACCTCGTCAGACCTTTTCTTCCCCTTCTACCTGAAGTGTCTTCCCCAGACCGCAAGGTGCGTGACCGACAGTAGTTGATAATTCCGACCTAATTCTTCGCAGGTTCCATTCAACCAAAAGCTATTATGGACCGCAGTCACACTCCTTATCTTCTTGGTCTGCTCCCAAGTCCCGCTCTACGGAATCATGTCCTCCGACTCCGCTGACCCTTTGTACTGGATGCGTGTCATTCTTGCCTCAAACCGCGGTACTCTCATGGAACTCGGTATCAGTCCCATCATCACCAGTGGAATGATCATGCAACTCTTAGCCGGCGCCAACTTGATTGAAGTTGACTTTAGCCTGAAGGAGGACCGTGCCCTTTTCGGTGGTGCACAGAAGTGTAAGCCTGTTCCCTCAACTTGTCCCAACATGTAACACTTTTAAATTACAACCTCAGTGTTCGCTCTCATCATTTCTCTCGGTCAAGCTACTGTCTACGTCCTCACCGGCCTATACGGGCAACCCAAAGATTTGGGTGCCGGTATTTGCTTGTTGCTCATCATTCAGCTCATTGCTGCCGCTCTCATTGTCATACTGCTTGATGAGCTTCTTCAGAAGGGTTACGGTCTCGGTTCCGGCATCTCCCTCTTCATTGCCACCAACATTTGCGAAACCATCATCTGGAAGGCATTCTCTCCTACGACTGTCAACACCGGTCGTGGTCCAGAGTTTGAAGGTGCCATAGTTGCCCTCTTCCACCTCCTCTTCACCTGGAATGACAAAGGACGTGCACTCCGAGAGGCTTTCTGGCGAGAGCGTCTCCCAAATATCATGAATTTGATTGCAACCGCTATCGTCTTTGCTGTTGTCATATACTTGCAAGGCTTCCGCATCGAGATCCCTGTCAAAAGCAACCGCTTCCGTGGGCAACGTGGATCTTACCCTGTAAAACTCTTCTACACCTCCAACATGCCCATCATGCTCCAGTCCGCCCTTACGTCCAACGTGTTCCTCATCTCTCAAATGCTTGCTTCGCGGTTCCCGTCCAACTTTTTGGTAAAGCTTATTGGCGTATGGGAGGTCAGTCTACGTGTCAAACGCGTGATTATCGTCCACTCATCACGTGAGCGTATAGCCTGCTGAAGACTCACCCCAACTCCGTGCTGTGTCTGGTATCGCCTACTACATATCCCCGCCGCACACTATCAAAGAGGCCCTTCTTGATCCTATTCACACCGCTCTCTATATCACCTTCGTCGTCTCTGCCTGTGCGCTCTTCTCCAAGACTTGGATTGACGTTTCAGGAAGCGGTCCCAGGGATATCGCCAAACAACTGAAGGATCAACAGATGGTCGGGGTTCATGCGAGACTGCTTTTCTATCTTTTGCTGATGGCGTGTGGGCTTACAGGTCATGGCTGGTCACCGTGAGGGTTCAATGTACAAGGAGTTGAAACGCGTGATCCCCACCGCCGCTGCTTTTGGAGGCGCTATCCTCGGTCTCTTGTCTGTCACCGCAGACTTGATGGGTGCCATTGGAAGTGGAACAGGTATCCTGATGGCGGTGACAATCATCTACAGTTGTACGTGTTTCGTTCTCGTGGTTCTATGTTGTATATTGACAACACTTGTTTTGAAGACTGGGAAATAGGTATTCGTGAGTCTGGTGGACCTGAAATGGCGGCACTGGGCGAGCTGTTCTAAAAATGCAACACGTTTTCTTCCACCTCGATATGCTTAGCCATAACTTTAATTTGTTGGGTAAGATAGACGGAGGGTCAAGAATGGAATATAGCCTAAAAAGATATCGCCGTTGACAGGGATTGCGAGCTATGTGCTGTCGATGATCATTCTCTCTACGGGCATCTGAAGAGCTTGGACATTGTGATAGTACTTACATGCATGCTATGGAGCGAGGGAGCGCATGAGCTCGTGGGTGTTTGCAAGAAGGGTAGAGTCAAAGTCTCGAGTCAGGTCTCGCGATCAACCTTGGCTTGGGCCCGGGATATGCGGATGGTCAGTGTTTCAGATTCGACGCTTAGCCAGCATGGTCACCAGATGAGCGTACAGCAGCTCAGCGCCTGGCCCGGGCGAGGTCGGACCTCGGACCTGTATGGTCTGTCTGAGTGACATCATGATCGCGGCCCGCGGCGTACCTTGGGTGACTGGCCCCTTCGGATCATGCGTAACCATGCTACAGCCCAGCATCAACAATATTAGTGTCATATCGCAGCCCGCTGAGTGATATAAAGTCCACCTTCAACCCATTTACTACTGACTACTTTCACTGACGCTCAAGTTGATAGGTGAACTATGTACTGCTTGAAGTGCTTTCTGGAAAATACAATGTCCAGAACCACTACATGGCAACGTCAGATCATGTTCACATGTCATGCATGTCATGGCTGGCTGCCGGTAGTACTCGGTAATATCATGACGGGTTCCTCGCCCTGTTCACACACTGAAGACACGAGGCACCTTTTCCATCATCTTGGGAAAGGAAACGATGGACATCGTTTCGTCTTATAGGTAGGTTCCCCTCTCATGCATAGTAGTGTTTTCATCAATTTGACTTTATATATAGAGGCTCGGCAGCGGCACTTTAGTCCCACGTTTTCTACCACTTACCCTCTGGACCCGAAGCTCTGTGGGTTTTGCGTCCATCATGTCAAACATACCTGAGAACGACCACGACGACTCGTCTGCCAGTAAAGGGAATACCGATGCCCATCTAGAGGAAATTCACTCCAGGGACGATGACGCACCTCCTGCGCTCGCCGCCGAAGATGAGAAACGACTCTGGCGCAAGGTCGACCTACGGTTGATGCCTATCTTGAGTGTCATGTATCTTCTCTCGTTCATGGATCGAGGTGGGTAGATAGAAGAAACTTTGCTCTCTCGTCGTAAGGTGGGTGATATTGAATCGCTGTCATTCTCCAGGCAATATCGGTATGTTTGCTCGTCACCCTGCGTACTCGGCTCTGCTTCACTTTACCCAAGGGAATGCTAAACTCGATGGTCTCGAGACGCAACTCGGCCTCACTGGTGACAAATACAACATTGCCCTTGTATGTAAATCTGAACTAGTAAAGGGATTTCGATTGATTCGATTTACAGACCATGTTTTTCATCGTGTGTGGCATCTACTTTCCCTAAAGTCTGCATTTCAACTGTTCTCGTAGTCGTATTGCTTGTTTGAATGCCCTGCCAAGTGAGATGAGAAGCACGCCAGATGCCTCCGCAGAGCTGATGCTAGCATTATACAGTCTAGTTTTGAAAGTATTTCGTCCATCAAGGTAAGGTGGAACAAGGCACTGACTGTTGATACACTGCTGATGTACGAGGAACATCAGGTGGCTCCCAAGCATTATGGTGAGTGGGACACTTTCCGCTCTGTGACTGACTAGTTAAGTATAACTAGGTGTTGTGGGGTATTATCCTGTATGTTTTTTTTGTCGATTCATCGTTTGATATTCACTCAAGACATCTGAAGGACGGCAATGGGATTCGTGAAAACGTAATACTATGTTCTCGATGTATTTCTAGGGACTGACAGATATGGTGCGCAGATACCCCGAACTGGTTGGTGTACGTTTCTGTCTTGGTGTGGCCGAAGCTGGGCTATTCCCTGGTGTTGTCTATTAGTGAGTTGCAGGCCAATATGTAATCTGTATGCTTACCTGGCCTAGCCTAACATTATGGTACCCACGGCATATGCTGCAGTACCGTGTTGGTCTCTTCTTTGGAGCAGCAACAGTGGCAGGTTAATTAAGATGGACGCTCTTTTCGTGATTCCGCATTCAAAGATATAATTTCAGGTGCCTTCTCCGGCCTCCTTGCATTTGGAATAGGATACATGAATGGACTGGGGAATTTGGAGGGTTGGTCGTGGATATTCGTGAGTCATGACTGAGCATGTCTGTCATGAGCGCTTTAATCATGATACTTCACAGATTATCGAAGGATTAGTGACTGTGGTTGTCGGATTTGTTGCATTCTTTGGTGCGTCCAGAGCTCTTCGATCATCAAGATTCATTCTCAATGGTTCTGTCAGTAATTGTCGATTTCCCGTCGACCGCAACTTTCCTAACGCCAGAGGAACGTGCATACCTTATTTGGAGGAAGAGTGAGTGGCCCGATGTCCCTGAGACCTATACATAACTGACGCGTCCTAGAATATGACAATTCGAGTGTCGGAGAGGAAGAGCGCTTTGCTCTGCGCCATGTCATAGCTGCATTTCTGGATTGGCAAGTTTATCTGCACCTTTTGGTGTATATCTCCATCGTTGCACCCCGTGCGTGACGGTTACATTTTTATCAGTCGATAGTATGAAGCTCATCTTTCTGACGTAGTTTATGGCATTACCTTCTTCCTTCCGTAAGTTACTTCATCTTTGCATCTCTTAGCACTTACGAATAAACATCCTTGTGTCAAGGACAATCATCAAGAGGTTCGTGATTACGATTCTGCTTTCTTACTAGTCATTAACGTTCGATCGCAGCTTTGGCTACAGTACTACTGTCAGTCAACTTCTTACTGTCCCTCCGTATATCGTCGCCAGTGCGTTCCTACGAGTCAATCTGCCTTTGATAGCTTATGCAGCTGGCTAGCCGTCGTTCTGTTGACCTGGGCACACTACTCGGATAAGCTCAGAATCCGATCCATCTTCATCTACGCTGGACTTCTGTTGCTTGTCATTGGGTACTCGATCAACATATCAGAGGTTTCGAATGGCGCGAAGTACTTTGGCACTTTCTTGATCGTCACTGGAAGTTATGCATCCTTCCCTGGAGTCGTTGCATGGTATGTCTCAGCCCTCTGCCTTCAACTCGGATCGTCGAACTTGTTGAGTAGGCTAGGCAACAACCTCGCTGGTCAATACAAACGCGCTGTAGGAATGGCGATTCATATCGGTCTTGGAAACTTTGCCGGTGCCATTGCGTCCAACATTTATCGGGCACAGGATTCGCCCAGATTTATCCTTGGACGTAAGTCATGTTCAGTCGCCGCTTCGTGTTCATTGATACATGCTCTTCCCCGCGGCGTGCAGACGGCCTAGAGTTGATGTTCGTCGGTATTGGCCTGATCGTCGTCCCGATCTTGGCTTTTATATACAAGCGCATCAACGACGGGAGAGATGAAGAACAGCGGCAACGCGTCGAGCGAGGGGAAAAGCTCCGGTTATCGATCGAAGAAATAAGAGACTTGGGTGATCGTGCACCGGTTTTCAGGTACACGCTGTGACGTATAACAGGTAGGAGGGAATCAGGAGCAACCGCAACCGGGCGCTGGCTGAGGTTTATTTTCTCATGTTTTGGGCGGTCAATGTCATGATGCGAGATACCAGTGTTCTAAATAGTATGCTGGTTGTCATGATGGCAAGTCGTTGATTAGGCTTGAGTACTGCTTTGCAATTTGGTGAGAGAATCATCATATGAGTGTTGAGCTTGCATGGGCCGACTATTAGAAGGATAATTTGAAGTAATTTTTGCGAGTAACATTTGGTCCGAGCGCGGCGGCGCTCGGATCTTGAGCGTGTTTTACCAAGTCAAGTGGTTACCAACTGCCTAAATGGGAACCTTCATCATAACGCCACACGGCTACTAGTGACATCCTTCTTCAAAATTTATGTACAGCAACTGCCAGGCCATCCGCAAGAGATGAGGCGCAACGAAGTTTGATACCATCCATGCAATGGCCCGGGGTTCGCAGGAGGAAGGATCATGGGTATACCATCGGGCACGTTGTTCCGATCTACCAAAGTCGTCGGACAGTGGCGGCTGACAAGACAGCTTCAGGTGATCCTATCGTGGCTGACTCAGAAATGAGCATGCGATTGTCAAACGTCCAAGTTGGCATTGGCATGTCCTTGGTGTCATCTCCATAGTTCCAATTACGGTGGCCTTCGTTTGAAGGCCCGGGGCCAACGCAGCTAATTAGCAACAACTTACATAAAGTCCGCAAGCTTCCGCTCGAAGTTTGGTTCAAACCTCGCCCACTTCGAGGGACTCTACGGCGTCCAAGTACGTGGGACGCTCTCGAGTTCTTTCACCATCTACAAGTGACGGCTCAGCAGGTTCAATGCAACCCAAGGCCATGGATCCAAGTGTGCAAAAGCATGATGTTCAGTGCGACGTAGAGCCTGTGAAGGCTGATTGTGTATGCGTTGTGAATCTCACCCAAACGGAAGAGAGGAAGTTGTGGCGTCGGATAGACCTCCGTCTCATACCCATCATCACTGTTATGTATTTGTTTTCTTTCATGGATCGAGGTATGCATATTTCGGTTAACTTGCGCGTTTTCAGCTTATCTTGATGATCATTGTCCAGGAAATATTGGTGCGGGCCTCGATTATTGACACACCCAGCAATCTGTTTTTGACCACCTCCAAGGGAACGCCAAACTTGATGGCCTAACGACCCAGCTTAAGCTTACTGGAGACATGTACAACATGGCTTTGGTGAGTGAGACGGCGGAGATGTGGCTTCACAGACAGCTAAACCGTAATTGTACAGACATCATTTATGATTGTGAGCTTCCACAGCGATGATACAGCCTTCGATTGACGGGCCATTATCTAGCCTTACAGTATCTTCGAATTTCCCTCCAAGTAGGTTTTCTGTCAAACGCATGGCTTTCACCTCCTAACTAGTTTTCTTAAAGTCTCATGCTCAAGTTCGTACGACCTTCGAGGTCTGTGTCTAATCTCATCAGAGGCTGTACCGTATAACTTGGATGAACGCCAGATGGATTCCGATGATCATGGTCAGTCCAGGAACAGCTTTCTATGCGACGCAGAGTTAACTCCTGGCGATAGGTTATCTGGGGTATCATAATGTGAATATGCTTTTGGCCAAACCTATAACTCTTATTCACCCGTAATTCCAAAGGACGTCCATGGGTTTTGTTAAAACGTGGGTCTAGCCTAGTTCTCTGGTGGCATGAGCTAACTGGGTCCTAGCTATCCTCAACTTGTAGGGTTACGTGTATGCCTTGGAGTGGCAGAAGCTGGCTTTTATCCGGGGATCGCATACTAGTGTGTCGTGCGGCGCCTTCTGTTGTTTTCCCTGTAATCATCCCATCCTTTACAGTCTTACGATGTGGTACCCTAGGTACATGTACCAATACCGTATTGCGCTGTTTTCTGGAGCTGCAACTTTGGCTGGTAAGTTTTTCCTTTTCTTCTCCATAGCGTGCTGAAGCATTATCAGGTGCATTCTCTGGGTTTTTGGCGTACGCAATCAACTTTATGAACGGCGATGGTGGTCTAGAGGGGTGGTCCTGGATATTTGTAGGCTCCTTTCCACTGAACAACTCGTTATGACACAAACATCACATCAGATATTGGAGGGTCTCGCCACTGTGGTAGTGGCGCTGATTGCGGCCGTCGGTGAGCTCGACCACTGTGGTCCTCATGTTCACAACTTGATATAGGCCAAGTCATGGTAGACTCTCCATCCGTCGCGAGTTTTCTAACAGAGGAGGAACGTTTGTTTGTTTTTCAAAAACGGGGTGAGTATCGATTACATGCAACGTTTCCTGCTCTCCCCTGACGTCTGCGTGGATCTGATAAAGTACAGCACGCTGCACATGATGAAGAACACAAAGTTTCACAGCAAGTTTGGGCTGCGTGCACCGATTGGCAGGTGTGGGCATTATCGGTCATAGAGCTTTCCTTCATTGCGCCCGGTACGCATCTCAGCTTACTATGCCATTGTACCCATGTGACTCATGGGTGATCTTTGCCTTCAGTATATGGAATCACATATTTTTTACCGTAAGCATAGGCAAGCATAAAGGTGGCGATTGCTAATGAAAGCTCAGGACCATCATTCACAAGTAGTCTTTTTATTCCAGAGCCGTATGTGGCCGGCTGATCACTCAACAGCTTCGGATACAGTACCTCGATCAGTCAGCTGCTCACAGTCCCGCCGTATGTGCTCGCCAGTGAGTGCAATATATGCTAAAATTCGACACACATGTTCAGTATTCCGTGTAGCTGTGGTCTTGTTGGCAGTCGGACACTTTTCGGACAGGCTTCAAATCCGCTCTCCGTTCGTGCTTGCTTGCCAGTTGATCGCAGTCGCAGGATACGCGATCAATATCTCAAACGCGCCACCAGGTGTCAAGTACTTTGGGACCTTTCTTTGCGTCGCTGGAAGCTACGCCGGCTTCCCTGGATCAATAAGCTGGTATGTGATCTTGTATATTTAGTATGCCTTCGAATACCGACGATGCGACAGGTTAGCGAACAATCTCTGGGGGCAATATGAGCGTGCTGTGGGGATGGCAATACAGATCGGTGTGGGCAACCTTGGAGGAGCCATTGCCAGCAATATTTATCGAGCTCAGGACGGGCCGCGTTATCTGCTTGGACGTAAGTCAATGTGTTGTGCACCACAGTTTTACCGCTTGACTGGTTTTCGATCTCAGATGGTTTAGAGATCATGTTTCTCGGCTTGGGAATCGTGGCTCTGCCTTTAACTGTTCTAGCGTATGGACACATCAACGCAAAGAGGGACCTCGCCAAGTTGTTTCAATACAGCACGGAGGGAGAGGATGGCCGGAACAATGAAGATGCGGCACCTCTCGGGGATCGAATGGCAAGCTTCAGATATGCGATCTGGGAAGCCGGACTTCTCCGGGGTTGCCTTTCATGATGCTGACTCAGAGCCAAGCCGTCATTGTGATTGTTAGAATTTCCCCAGCTATGTTTCCCTTGACGCTTACCCGTTATCAGAGTATTCCGAGTCCGAACAACCTTGCGCTGGATCGCCGTCTTTCCTAGAAGATAAGCTTCGGCTCAGGTCTTCAATGTTCATACTCTTTTCTTCTGACCTAGAGACCGTGGATAGTCCGTACGAATGACACAACTACTAGTACAATTTGGACGTCACGTTATGTTGTCTACGCATTCAGCAAGTTCAGAACTTTACGAATCACGATTCGCGTTCAATCAATTTCCAGCGACCGCACCAATGAACGTTTCAATGGTGGGACTCCGACCTACACATCGTATAGTAGGGGCATTACTGTTAGTGGGCAGTTGATTATGTAAGTTGTGTCCACAGACTCCAACATGTCCACTGACGAACTCGAGACCCAATTCGTGGCCCAACTAGACGACGAAGATGTGCTGTGGACCATTGAAGAGATCACCGCAGAGCCCGGCAACAAGTACAGAGTCAATGGGCTGGCATCGATCCCAAGACGGGCAAACCGTGTGGACCACCCTGTCTTCGGTCAGCAACAGCCTGAGGATGGAAAGTGTATTTTTACTTCTTCTCCGTGTCTAGCATTCTCTATATCCTACTCGGCAAAGCTTCCATCATCACCACCGGAACTGGGTTCCACGGATGTCTCGAAACTTGAACATAGAACGTGGACTATGGCTGAATTCGCTGCTGCGAACACGGCTGGTATGGTTCTCTTTGTTGGGGATCCTACCAATGTATGTACTTTGTCCGTACGCTTGCCGTCGGCTGACAGATTCATGCAAGGCGATCATATCCGAGGGTTTCGGCATGAAGAGCGCTGCCTTCACGGCCTGCACCGTGGTTCCCTGCCTTGCCTGCCGGCTCTCCTGCCTCGTTGCGCTAGCACTCCAATATAGACGGCGTTTTCCTCGACGATTACCTCGTGCCACTGCTCGGGGCCCCAGGCCAGCTTGGGACCCTGCTGGTGCCGTGGTTGGTAGCATCGTGCACGGCGCAGCGCTTATCTCCAGTCTGGTCGTCAGCTTCGAGTCCCCCGAAACTGGCGCCTGGATGTTCACTTCGATGTTCGCCGTTAAACTTGTGTTTGATTTTGGCTGGGATCGTTATCGGCACTCCCACAGTATCTCCATTTTCGGCCGTACATCCCCCAGGGCCACTCCGCAAGCCGATGGAACTCAGCGATGCAGAATCCCGGATGAAGAGTCATTGTCTTCTTCGCGAGACGGAGAAGTCACCTCCCTGTTGCGCTCTGAAACCCCAACCGACTCTGAAACGCCGTCGCAACCTCCCCATGCTCTTGCTGCGCTTCAACGAATACCCTTTTCCTTCGTGCAGCTCGTGTTCGGCCATTTCATTCTCCTCGAAGTGCTCGATCACCAAGGGTGGGTGAGCGTGTTCGCTGGTTGGCTTGCTCGAGCATCTGGCAGCCGCGTGCAGTCTACCATTTGGTTGGTGGGCATCCTCTGCATCATCTTGTCCGACCTCTTGGGTAGCAACATTGGCGCCACCATCCTGCTCGTCAAAGTTGTTCGTGCAGCTGGCCTTCCGTATGACGCCAACCTGGGGGCTGCCATTGCACTCGCGGTTGCATCGAACCTCGCGGCCGTTGGATTCACCTTTTCAGCTTCTTTCGCGGGTCCGCTCTGGCGCGAGGCTTTGCAACTGTCGCGAAGCACGACTGCACCGACGACCTCGTGATAGACTGATGTCCGAGAAGAAGCTGCGCGCGACGGGGAAGAAGCGCGGTGAGCATGGGGTTGTCGGTTTCGTGAAGTGGCATGGCGCTGACACTGGGGTGGGTTCAGATCAAGAGACGGGTGCTTCGTCTAAGCGTCTAAGCGTGCGGGGTTATCGACAACATCGAGGGCTAGGCCGCGTCGGTCGACGTCCAAGGTGACGTCGCGTCTGGGTTCGGTTCAAGAGCAGGTACCGCTGCCACCACACCTTCCAAGATCGTCTGCTGTGAAACGCAAACGGTAAACGGAGATGTCGATGGCACGTGCGGGAGACGAGGACGAGGCGCAGGACGGGCCAGGTACGGGGACGCAGTTCAGTGCCAAAGGCAAGCGGCCGGTTGAAATTCTTGTGACGCAGACGACGACTAGCGGGGCGGATGCGCAAAGCGACGAGATGGCCTCGAGACCGCGCAAGAAGAAAAAGACATTGGTGCGGGTGCTCTTGCCTCCGATTTCGTCGGACGAGGAGGATTGTTCGCCGTCCAAGGGAAGGGAAGGCCTGCACGTGCGCAATGCGCTCCTACTGCGCGCAAGGGGAGACGAAGGACATGGATGTTCCACGACGCAAGGAGCACGACCTTCATGCCAACGCCCTATTCCCTCATTCCGAGGACGAGGACTAAACTCAAAAAGAAGGCGGCGCCAAAGCATAAGCCACCACATTCAACCTTGCTAAGCTTCAGACCGCCCTATTCGAAGGATGGTCCACTCCAACGATGTTTTTGATGTTGGGTGAGTGCATATGAACGTTGCCTGTCGCAATTTTTTATACGCCTCTTGATCGGAAGAGGAAGCAGCTCGTGTTGACTTACGAAGAGATTAACCGTGGAGGAATTGTGGTTCCAGAGCATGCTGTATGTCCTCGCCCAGTCGCTGCCGTTCAATCGTGCCATCACGCGTCCTATCGTGCCCCCCGATGTGTGTGCCTGCGAGGCGGGAAAGAGGCCCATGCGGCGCGTCTTGCTCGAGGACAAGGGTATCGACAACGACGACAAGGTCGAGCTTGTCTATCGAGACGTAGGTCCTGTCGTTCAGTTTTTTTTGTGTGCACTCAAGCTTTGATAGGACACACCTGTGGGTCGAGCGTGCTGCCACCTGTGGACGATGACTGCGATGACGACTTCGTGTACCAAGAGGTGCGTGCCCTGCGCTCCAGATGAACGCCATTGACAAGTTCTAGGATCCGCCAGCACGCGTGCTACCCGAGGTCGCGCGATTGGTTCACAGGCAATCTCAAATCCTGCCTGGTGCATGCTGCGCATCCCAGACAAATGACATGGCTCACTCCCAGGACACAGTAGAATCGACGCGGACAACGTTGCCACCCAAACCACCAGCCGCAGTGACTGCGGGATCTCAGGCTGGTCGCAGGCAGGGTACAGCCCATCCCCACCCTGTACTCAAAAGTGCGTTCCTTGCGCATGATGGTGCCCATAGCTCTAAAGGTCCCATGGCGATCCGGAAAGAGGTACTGAGGGGGCTGCGTCGCCTCGGATCTTGCGCGCCAAGGTGCCACTGGCATGGCATTATTAAATGCGAAGACTCAGGATCCACTTGACTTGGATGACATTCCTTACCAGTACCAGCACTAAAGCCGGCAAGACTCACGCACGGCGGCCATGTTTTAGCAGCTCACGTTGATCTTCCGATTGCGAATCTAGGCACTGACTATCCTGCTCTGAGTTTGGTCCGGGTGAGTCGGATCCCAACTGGGCAACCATCCCGTCCAATGTGGGTCCTTTCTCATTTGACGCGCACATGGGATCGGTGATGATTGTCGTTAGCAGACCGAGATCGGCGATGCTAATTATCTGCAAGGCTCGAATCATGTGATCAAGGCCAGCTTGGAGGTGGTGGGGGATTCAGATGTGCTTGAGCTGCTCCCGGCTGAGCAGCGGTTGCGACGGGATGGATAGATGCTCCTTTTGTCTGTGATGGATCCTAATTTGAGCTGCTGTGTGTGGGGGTGATGCTCGACAGTGTGGACTGATACCATGCGGTTGGCGTCGTTACGTAATCGAGTAATCTCATCACATGACCTAGTATACGAAAGTTGAACAGTGGTTGAAAAAATAAATATTGAATTCACAACTTAGGTTATGAACATTCAAGTAAGGGCTTATCTGACATTGACAGATCAATAGCAAAAGATCCATCAGTAGTTATAATCAATGCTGTGCAAACTATCATTGTGATTAAAACAAGATAGGACCATTATCTGGCTTATCAGAATGATGATTGAAACTTCATTTGTTAGTCATAATTGCCAATATATTACCAAGCTCATATCAAAATGAGATGTAGATGATGAGTTCCTGATCAACAACAAAAAATCTATCAATGGCTATAATCAATGCTGTGCAAAACTATCATTGTGATTAAAACAAGATGGGACCATTATCTGGCTTATCAGAATGATGATTGAAATGTCATTTGTTAGTCATAATTGCCAATATATCACCAAGCTCATATCAAAATGAGATGTAGATGATGAGATCCTGATCAACAACAAAAAATCTATCAGTGGCTATAATCAATGCTTTGCACACTATCATTTTGATTGAAACAAGATGAGGCCATTATCTGGCTACATCAAAATGATGACTGATATGCCATTTATCAGTCATAATTGCTAATATATTGTCAGCCTTATATCAAAATGAGATTTAGATGATAAATTACTGATCACTAACACAAGATTTAACAGGAATTATAATTGATTTGCAGTCCACAAACATGATGTTTTAAAAAAATAATGTCATATATGCATTTATATCAATATATCAATATGATAATTCTGTGATCACATCTGTAAGGATATATCAGTGACTAAAAGTTTTCCTGATGTGACACTGCTCTGCGTTTATCCCTGTGAAGCTACTCCACTCGTCAGCGTGGTCGTTATCCGAATCTGTGTAAGTCCCGCGTCGTGGTAATACAATTGCATGCGAGGCTGTGCATCGACCCGGGTGACAGCTGGACGATCAACGCTTCAGCCTCAGGTTAGTCTGGGTGACATGAGCCTGGGAACCGTTAGACCGACTTACCTATTCTTTGCTGCGGTATGATGCTCCATGACATAGTCGGTGGTAAAACTCTTTACCTTACTTCACTCGCAAACGCTGACGGGTAAGGTTGCGTGGGTTGAGCGCCAGCGGTGTGAATTGCTGGAACACCAGCACGAGTGATGTCAACCCAAGAATGCGTTGCATGCTCATCGCTATGGTTTGTTTCAGTTGGACACATCAAGAACGCACTGGATCGTTGGAGAAGTCGTCCTCCGTCCATGATGCCACTGGCATGTGCCAGACCGCCATATACATCTCTCTAATCCATTGCTCGGTCTTCCACAAGTCCTCGGAATCGTCAGCGTTCTGGATGAATGTTCCGCATGCACATTCCGATCAATGTCCATAATTTGATCAGAGGCGGGCTTTCTCCCATCACTGGCATGATACCTTTTTGAAGATGATTAGAGAGTAGGTTATCGTAATCCGCATACATACACAAACGGATAAGAAGTGTCCTCTGATGAACAAGAAAAGAAAAGAAACCGTACAAGTATGTGGTCAAGGGAACACGCCAGGCATTCCATCTTTTGCCGCGGGCGCCACTTAAGCGGCTTCCATCTACACTTCCTATGCCCGACTTGGATGGAATCTCCCGAGGCCATCATGATTCATGATCGGGCATCATGCCATGTTCTCGGCATGGGGCTTCATAGAGAAGGCGGTGTCACTAAAGCTCACCGACTCCGTAGTCTTCCGAATGTCCTACAAAGAAATCAACCTGGGTCCAGCAAATGCGGGATTCCGAGATGTTCACCAGATGGTTCGCTGAACTGAACCTCGCGCTCTCGTTCCCGGTGGTATCGTCGCCGTTCATCACGACGATCTCTGCGCCGGAACTGTCCTTCATATTCGTGCCTGGACGACGAATATACGTTCTACCGTTCAGGTTGGCGAGCACGTTGCAGGAGAGCGAGCTGAGCGGTACAGCGAATGCAGTGTAGAGAGCACTTGTTGGATATACATGCACCTACAGCTGACATCAGGATCGGGTTCGAGACAAGCGTCAGCAGAGAAACGACACGCACAAGAATGGCTGACAGGACAGCAAACATGGCCGTCCATAAACCCGTGTTCACGGCAAATATTGTGAGTCGTTACAAAATATGCAATGTACTTGGTATCATCACAGAGATATGTTTCCGTTAAATGGTAAATGGAGGCTGCCTGCTTACCTTACAAATCCAGTAGCAGTTCGCTGACGGAATAGCATGATTGTTATCGCGATTGCAATCAGGGCGTCTATCGCAGCTGCGACGGCGGGATTCGAAATGGTTATGCTCTGTCCACTAAGGTGAGATCTGTGCTTTCAAGGTAAGGCTATATCTACCGAGAAGAACTGGTGACCCGGCTATGTCTACCCCAATCGGCTGCCCCATAGCGGTCTGGGCACCAAGCTACTCCATGATCGCGATAATCATTCTGCGATGGTGGCGATGAGATGTCATCGGCACGTCGTAGTCTTGTTTGCATTAAGTTTTGTTTGCGAGGGTCTGATTTGAACTTGCGAGGATGTCCGACTGAACTCCAACCTGAGGTGGAAAATAGATTCTTTGGCATTGCGGTATGGACTCCAAACCAAACTCCTCTGTTCGAGCCGGAGAGCCACATGCATTATGCAAAGACATAGGCAGCGGCGATTAAAGGGAGATAAGTCTTAGTGTCGTTCAAACGTTCGTCCAGAGCGGAGAGCCACTAACACTGCTTCGTCAAGAAGGGTCATGCACCCTGACTCCTAGCCGACTTTTCGGCTCCTGCTTATATCCATTAGCACCTCTGTGGAGCAAGATTCCTAAATGACGTGAAGTCTATTTTCACCCGAGATTCCGATGAACCAATGGACCGACTTTCGCTTCAAGTTGGCGTCGGTTCATGACGAATACCGTGACCTCAGATCCTGGGTTCCGCCCCGCTATGGAAAAACGTGTACGCTTCTGGAAGTCAACGTTAACAATTTGCATACAGCGAAATCTGGTGAACGGACCCATTTGATGTATAGAATGCTTTTGCTGCGTAGACTGAGAAAGTACTAATGATCAGTTTGTCTTGATGTAAAGTGGATTAGTAGAACTCACTGGTCATGGCGACTGATTAAACCTTCGTGAGCTTCGAATCTAAAAGTGAAACTCTCAAACGTCTCACCGATCTGGTAGATCGCAGGGAGAATCTGTATCGTACAGCCTCAGTGACATTAGAGTTCACGACGCAGATGGCCTACCTACCCAAACGAGTGGCGCTATGAGGTTCTTCCCGCTCACTGCGCATCATCAATAAGCGAGTTGAAGAGTGGAGGTCCACACGCACAAATGTAGATTCGATAGACAAAAAATGCCTGAGTAGGCAGTGCAACCACTGCCTGAATAAATTTAATTGGATTGTTAGAAGCAAAGAAGAAAGTGATTGAGTACCGCAGACAATCTCTGTAACTGCGCCTTGTTGGTAAGCATTCCCAACATGTCAGGGATGAGACTTACGATAAATTCTCTGAAAGGATGGTAAGTTTAAAAATGGGAATATGAAGCAGTGACTCACGGTATGTCGGCCAGCAGCGACATTGGGTTTTCTAAGCCACCCATGAGGTATTTATACATTACATGCGCAGAAGATCGGTGAGAAAGATATCTGTTTGAGTATGCAAGGCATAGGAACCTCCAGCAATAGTCAATGCCTCATGTACCGTATCCAATGCCCTATCGCGAGCTGTCACATTGCGATTCGGGGGTAACAGCCCGATCATACCACATAACTGCTACCTAAGGAGAACCGAACCCCACTTAATCCCGCTTGGCATAGCTATAAGTCGACTTACAAAAATCTTCGTCGGCCGAGGATCGTTCGGGTAGCTTGCACGGGGACGTTTAAAGTGAGAAAAGCGTCCGAGAGATGCGTACACGCCAACATGTCAACCTCACGACGCACCCGAACGCTCCAATCTGATTCGTGATGTGGTCGCACTTGCCCGGCGTCTAGTGCTAGTTCGTCGAGAGCCGGTACAGCTCTTCCCTCGTGGCAATGATGCGATGCGCCATCTAGGCTCGTCGTCATCATCCGATCCTTTGGGGCGGCGTACTACGCACCAGATGTGCCCTGTGCATCGGCGGATTGCTAATTTCGCTTCGCTGCAACACCGACAACTGACTCTTGATCCGGTTGGCGGTATCCCGGACCGGGGAAATGATATGCAACGCAGCAAGCTGGGTCATGGCACGAAGGAGTACTGACTTGCCCGTACCTGTACAACCGACGGTCAACGCTATGTACGGTGCTCAAAAAATGTGGGTATCACCAGCTGCCCCGGTGAAAAATATTTCTTCCCGACTTGATGCGCTTCAGGATGTCTCCAAGATCTCGACGGCGGGCTCGGCTTCGGGAGGTTCGTCTTTTACACACACTCCATGCAATGGGTTGAACACGAGAGTTGCTATTGTGAAAAACCCGTAGTGGAACGCGAGATGTGCCAGTGGGGGTCGACGTCGATGTCCCCGCGTTGGAACTTGCCTCACTGGAGACGTTGACATTCATGTTGATATCTAGCAGACAGGAGCCGACGTGAGTCCTAGGTGCGTTCCATAACAGTCAACCGCGCGTGCTTACTTGCGTGAATCGTGGTAGTCACTGGTATGGGTAATACGCCAAACTGGTACCCTGTCAACGTGGATATTGTAGAAGCCTTTGCCACTGGATCCACTAAACCTAAGTGTCTGAAAACGTATTCTTTGGTCTGTTTGTCGCAGACGCGAAATTTGAAAATGACACTCACCGCAGCCGCGAACTGGATACACCGCGGGGGTTCAATTTCAAATTAAAGGGGGCTCTGGAGCGCTGGGAAACTACTCACCTCGCATAGTTGTCATGTATACGCGGTCCTTCGCGTCCAACGCGCACTACATAGTACCATCTATTATTGTAGTTCATAGGTCGAAAAGCATGGAATACAGGATGGTGATCGTGCACATGGAGAGCATCAGTACTAGTGCAGACAAATGTTTAGCGCATGGTATGGGAAAAGAAGAGATGCTCATTGGTCATAAGGTGGCCAGGCACGTAACACTTAGTACTTTGAAGTCGAGATGGCACAGTAAATTATGTCCGTGTCCGCGCCACTGGTACTAGACGCGACTTTGAATCGCGCGGCCACAAGGCGCACGCTACAGAAGTATCTGCGAAACGAGGCGGAATGCATCAGTAAACGCTTGGAGCAGGGTGAGGAGAAGATCTCACCAAAAAAGCGCCCCTAACAGGCTGGAGGAGTCGAAATGCAGCATCAGGAAACGTCTTGGAGACAAGGTGAACAAATGCATCGACGCGATGGATGCACGACGTTGAGATAGGGCCCCGGGAACCTAGAAGGCGACCAGGAGGCGAAGGAACACGTTGAGGATGATTTGAGACAAAGATGTTGTAGAGAACGGTAAAACAGATGGGGGATGTTCCAGGAACGAGCAGAGCGAAGGCGACGTCGAAACTGATGTGCCAAGTCGAGGCACTGGGCCAGAAGGCCATAAAGGCAAGCAGGGGGGTCAAGAGGTGTCGAGGGCATCGAATTTGGCGGAAATGATGTCGAAGGTGTTGGACATAATGGGAGAGGGTGCAGATTTGATAGCACAACGGGCGGCGCCGTGCGCTGTGAGCCAAAACAACCGACCGTTGTTGGCGTTGTTGCGTACGTTCAAGTGAGGACAAGGTATAAGCAGGGTGCATTGTCGTCGTCATTGGTATATATTGGGTAACAAACCCCATCATGATGATCCAGACGTCCAACAAGCAGGCGTATCAATGTATTGATATCATGATCATCCCGCAACACAGTATACTCGTATATAAAAACACCGTCAATCTAGTTCAACAGCGTAGTCCCCATCGTTGCTGGAGTCGCCGTCTGAGTCACCGCCGACACCTCCATTTGCACTAATAACTACAGTATCAGCACATCACAAACAACAGAATGGGAAATAAAAATGCGTACATGCCGGTGCGCGCAATTTCATGGCAGAGATTCGTGAACTTGTTGTTGTGGACCTCGGATGCGGCAAGCTGTCCGATCAACTCGTTATACTGGCGCCATTTGGAGGCGTAGTTATACTTGCTGAAGTGAGGAAACTTTGCTTTTCCATGCATCCTGTATCCGTCGAGTATGCAACGCATCTTCAAAATAATGTCAAAAAGATATCAACTGAGTTGCTGTCTGACTTACCGCAGTGACCCCGAGGGTCAACGTTTTGGTCGGAATGCGAGATCCAAACTCGTTGGGACGGAGATTACCAATGCGATTTTCACAGCTGAAAAGAAAGACATGGAGCAGCTCACGAATCGCTTTGTGTCCGAAATTGTTGGTGTGACCCTGGAAACAGTGAAGAAACAGATGTTAAGGCTATGACGGATAGGTACGTACTTCAGCATCTTTTCCGCCGCGTACGAACATTGATTTCTTGATCAAGGCCTCTGCAGCGCTCCTCACATGTCGGCAAGTCCCGGTCTTCGAGAGGCCACTGTCCGCAGGAGGGAACAGTTCGTAATGCGAGCGAACTATGCCGGCCGCTACTTTCTTGATTTCGCCACGCCAAGATGCAATGTCCTCGAAAAGCTGATGGGGTTAGCGAATGGCATGGGCTTAGGTGGAATCGAGACACGTACTAGCTTGCACATGTGTTGTCGATACGTCGGGTAGAACCCCCTCTCGACGGTGCGCTGTTCCCGTCTCCACTTCGCAACGACCGTGTCAATCGCCTCGGGAATGAATGTTGTCATCGCCAGTTTTCTAGCCGGCCATGGATCACGAGTGGCAACGTATGTGCGGGTCTCGGCTTTGCAATCTTCCAGAAAATCTTGCCATTTCGGCGGATAAAAACCGAGCTGGGTTGGATCTGAGCAACAGTCTTGCTTTGGAGTCTTCGAGTAGCGTCTCTGTCTGCCGGATTGGGCATCGTCATCGCTTTCGTCGCCATCCACGGCAGCCGCGTTCTGGTGATTTAGAGCCAACAATCTTGCAGGCGAAGGTGGACGGGGACGGCGGTTCCTAGAATAGTGTTCTTCGAGAACGTTGGGATCCTGTGCAAAGTTTAGTGCATTGACAACGGAAGGAAGCTCGTCTTAACCTCATTTGCTTGGTCATTCGGTGACGATTCGCAACGCAGGTGACCATCTTCAGATTGATTATCGGTTTCTTGATCAGAATCAATCTATTTTTTATTTGTAAGTGAACGAGCCTGAGTAGACAAGCGCCAGAGCAGGTGGTACGAACCGTCTGCTCAGCACGAGGACCATCGTCCCCGTCCCCGTCCCCGTCCCCGTCCCCGTCCCCGTCCCCGTCCCCGTCCCCGTCCCCGTCCCCGTCCCCGTCCCCGTCCTCGTCTTCACCCTCGTCCTCGTCCTCGTCTCCAAACCAGTCTTCATGTCTCTCGTCCATCAGCAAACCAAAATGGTCTGTAGAGTGCTGGACAGGGCTGCACAGTTTCATAGCTTCCCAGCTAGGTCCAGGCTGGACAGTGCTATGGAGTGCTGGCCAGCGACCCAGTTGCTATGGGTTGCTATGGACTACTATGGCTCTATGACTCTGTGGAGCTGGGGAGCTGTGGTTGCTATGGGTTGCTATGGGTTGCTATGGATTACTATGGAACTATGTGACTCTATGGGAACATATGAATGTCTATAGGCATGGGACATTCCTATGGACATTTGTCAAAAGGATTCACAATTCACATTCATAACACAATTGAATTAAAAATATATACTAAATACAAGTTCTCTACTAGTAGACTATGAACTAAGTGTCACTAATCAAGAACTTACCATCCTACTCTCAGGCTATAGAAACAACAC
>JBBPOC010000265.1:0-21087 GCA_038091235.1 Tylopilus rubrobrunneus | reverse complement strand
AACTACAGGAGATCATCATCGAAATTTTCTCTAACCTTTCTTCGACGAGAGCATTCCCAAGTGGAGACTCTGATGCTCAAGTTCTTGCTGGTCTGGCCAGAACATGTCGCTCTTTCAAGGAACCAGCTCTGGATGTACTCTGGCGAGTCCTGGTGAACCCTTCGCCAATTGCCGCGTGTCTTCCTGATGCAACCAGTTACTCTCCTAAGAAGCGATGGGTGAGGTTATTTCGAGTCATTTCTATGCTGTGTTTGATAATCATTTATCTTTTTCTGCTGTCCTCGTATGGTCCGAGTAGTATTCATTTCGGAGACGTCTCACAAAGACGGAGTGGGACGTCCTGCAAAGTTACACAGGTCGCATCCAGTTAATAGAGTTCCTCGATGTTGGACTCAACTGGGTATCTGTCAATACTTCCTTCAAGTTGAAGCCTCTTACTGTTGGACCACTCTTCCCCAACCTTCGCAAACTAGACCTTTCAAGTGAACACGAACAGGACATGGTGCTGTTGCGGCTCCCCCTTCCGTCCTTGGTGGAGCTATCTGTGGACCTTTCGACGTCAAAAACACTCTCGGGCCTTCTCAAATCGCTTCCCGTGACCTCCCCAAAGATCAGAACACTTTCCCTCCGAACAAACGCGCTGGATGACGTGTCCGACAGCTTGGTCTCCAGTTGCATTTGTCGGTGGCAAAACCTTCACTATCTAGCTTGTGCGGACGTCACCCTGGATACAGATGCTCTTATGCACCTTTCTCGCATACCTACATTGACTGGGGTGGAACTCCGCCTGCGCACTGTGTCCATACCTTCCAACTCATCCCTTATCTTCCCCAACCTGAACAAGATGACGGTTCTCATTGACACCCTCGAGGGGATGCTGCGATTACTACGTCAAGCACAATTACCTGCTATCACGTATTTCCATGCCAGGCTCGGCGGCTACCCTGTCAGGGATCTCGCCCTCGTTCTGGCTGGTTTGCCGACATCCAACACCACCCACACGCTCCAAACATTGCGGCTGGAAACAGTACCCTGCAACGACGACCACAACGACAGTCATGCATTGGACGTCAGATTTGGCTTTGCAGACTTGCGGCCATGCATGCTCTTTAGCGACCTTCGTCACTTGGAGTTGAACATCCAACGCCGCATAGATCTGACAGAGAGCCACATCCTGACGTTGGCATCGGCATGGGCCAAGCTGGAGTATTTATCAATAAATCCGCTCGATGGTTGGCATTGTCGTCAGCCTGACTCTGGAATTACTCCAGGCGGACTCATCCAGCTTCTCCAAATGTGTCGTTCGCTCATTCATTTCGCCCTCGTCATCAATACGCAAGGTTACACTCAGGTGCCCCCGAGTCATGTCCCGGCGAACTTTGGATTGATGTTTCCATCCCTCAAGTCAATGGCTGTTGTTGACTCGCCCGTCGAAGATAAATCTGTGACAGCCATTACCGCTTTCTTTTCAGGTATCGCGGCTTGCGCCTCTACAGGATATTTTTGCATTTCTTAATAGGGACTACCTTGATCGCTGGGAGGATGTAGCACGGTGTGTACGAGCTGGGGCGGTGTCAGGTGTCTAGTAGCATTGGTGTATACTTTTGCCTACTCCCTCTCTACTTGAAGTTTGTACCTAAGGGTAGTAAAGCAAGGCCTTGGTTCAGTGCTCTCGAATGGGGGATGTACGTTTGAAGATGAGCAAGCGTTTTGATGACGCGACCAGCATTGATTCCAAAGTTCAACTTGACTCGGAATAGCGGTGAATGGAACTGGAAGCGTTTTACATAAGCGAACCCAGCTGCTTTATTGGTCGCTCACCAGTGGTTCATATCACTAGGCCAAACCACAGCTGTGGACACCGACTATCTGATACAACATCGCTCACAGGAACCTCATTCGTTGACTTTCGCCGTCGCTCTACTCTATCACCGAATGACTATGTCGCTGATGGGTGGGTGCTGACAAGATAAAATGCGCACTGGTACTGACCATTGGCATAGCACCATTGAAGTCGATTCCCATCCCGATTTATACGTCGTTCCGTTGGAGAGTACCTCTTAACTGGTCACAAGGATGGCGTTCGGGTATGGCGAGTAGGAGGAAAAGAGATGGTAAGAAGGATGCAAGCAAGCTATGTCGCGCGTCTCGCTGTCTTCAACGACGGCACTAGCAACTCGGTGACACCTAGATTTCTGACTTGGGCGGTTGTGGCATCCTCCGATGAGACGGCCGCCATTTTCGACCACACGACCGGAAGAAGAGTACGAACACTCCGTCAAGAAGAGGTGGCGAAGTATTCACTGCGAGGAGATCGCGTCGCAACGGCCAGTGAGACCTACGTTCGCGTGTGGGACAGCGTGGATGGTCGCTTGTTGTATGAGACATCCACAGGGGCTACCTCAGACCCTCGAGGTTGTCTCGTTTGGTTCAACAACTTTCTCTGGCTCTTGTCTGGGAACAAGATCAAGAAAATACAAACAACCACTGTCTCGGAATAGCTGCCAGTTTCCGATGGTGACATTGTATCATCCGTCGCTCTACCAACTCCTGAAGAATTCATTGCTTGCGCTACAAAACGCACCGTCACGTTTTGGAACATGTCGTCACATGCGCAGTTCGCTCCCATACAGCACTCGCGAGACATACAAACAATCGCGTTTTCCCCAGCTGGTCAGTCAGTCGCAATTGCTGAGATCAGCGGAAAAATCACCATCAAACGATTATCGCGCGCCTCAGTGAGTGTTCCGTCCATTGGATCTTGTACATCTCAACCCTTTTGCTGTACTTCACGTTTCCCTATCTGACTGAACACGTCCCTCATCCCAGATATCAATAATCGATTGGCAAATCAACGATACCGTACTCGATTGCTGGAGGCGTTATGAACTCAAAGATGCGGACAAACTGTTGACCAAAGCAATCCCCGACTCCGGGAATTCAGCATACCGCGTCCTCGCTAGTCGAGCTCTCGTTCGGGCGCACTTAGGAGAGCATAATGCTGCAATCGTTGATGCCAAAGAGGTGTCTTCCTTTTTCTTTTCCGTGTGCTGACACTAATCCACGCTCTAGTCCATCAGGCTCGAGCCATCCGTCTTCGGGTACATTGCACAAAGTTTCGCTCTTGTCAACAACGGCGAAAAGCATGAGGCATATCGGGCGTGCGACATGGCATTCCAGTTCTGCCATCATCTGGCTCATGTTCGCTTTCTCCTTTTACTCAAAGTATGCGACCTATGGACTCGACCACGGCTGGCTCTCTGACCTTCCCATTATCTAGGCTGTCATCGTGTTCATGGCGGGAAAGCATGATGATGCGATATCCCGTGTGGACGATCTCATGAGCACCGTACACTCGGGCTCAATTCTTCTAGTCTTGAAAGTATGTGCGACAACCTGGATCAGCGAATGTCTCCACTGAGCTTCCAATAGGCATACATGCTTCGCTTGCGCGGAATGTCGTGTATGGATAAAAGTGACCACAACAGCGTAGTACGAGATTTCCAGTCGGCACAAGCCCATGTGCGAACCTACGCCGGCCCTGAACTTTCTGAACTATCATTGGTAATCTTTTTGCCAGCGATCTATCGATGCAGTGAAACTGATTGCTAACATTGTCAGCTATCAGGTTGGAAATTTGATGATCTCGGATTTACCATCCAACGGCAGTTGCGCGAAGCCCTCTGTGCCACCACGTCTTGCGATGACATGTATACAAGCCACGAGCTCGCCAATTGGATTTTCGGTGAGTTTCTCACCCACTAGTACGATTGTCGTGCACTCTAGACGTTTCCACAGACTTTATGCAGCGTTGCCTCCCCACCTCAGACTTCGAGTACGATGCAACCACGATGGAATGGGCTGCAGGTGAGAGCCCACAACACGTCCATCGCGTCCAGATCGTGTCCATAACATCCCCATCGCACCACAAACGCCCCATTCGCGCCCACAACACGTCCATCGCATCCCGATCGTGTCCATAACATCCCCATCGCGTCCCAAACGTTCCATTCACGTCCACAACGTCCCTGTCGCGTCTTCAACACCTCTCGCATCCCATCGCGTCGTCGACGTCCTCGTCGTGTCTCCCGTTACGTCCAGGTCTCCATCCCGTCCACAACATTCCCATCGTATCCCAAACGCCCTATTCGCGCCCACGACGCGTCCATCGCGTCCATCGCATCCGATTCTGTCCATAACATCCTCATCGCACCCCAAACGCCCCATTCGCGTTCAAAACACGTCCATCGCGTTCCATCGCGTTCCATCGCGTTCCATCGCGTTCCATCGCGTTCCGATCGTGTCCATAACATCCCTATCGCGTCCCAAATGCCCCATTTATGCCCACAACCTCCCCGTCGCGTCTTGAACACCCCTCGCATCCACAATACTCCCATCGCGTCGTCGACGTCCCCGTCCTCGTCGCGTCTCCCATTACGTCCAGGTATCCATCCTGTACCGCACGGAAACTGCTACTCCACCACCGTAAACTTCCGTCGTTCCCAGCCATTGAACATGTTCAGAGCCTCGCAGGTCCTGCGACCTCTCAGGGCTGGTCATCATCGCACAACCCGTTCGTCCAATCTAATAGTGCTCATTTCACGTCCGGCGCCGTGCCTTTCACATTCGTATGCGGCTGGCCATTCCCGGAGCGAACAAAGCCTGTCATCCCCTTGGAACCGCGCCCCAGATCTCGTTTCCTTCGCCGTACGTTTCTCGCCGTCAAATACACCTCGTATCTCATGCTGTCCGCAACAGTTGGCCTGTTTGCCCTGGGAGCAACTATATTCATCCACGATGCATTCACGTACTCGGACAAACACGTCGAACGCGTGCCTGTGTCACCCCTAGCAATGCATCCCCAGCGCGGTTGGTGAACGTGCTTCTCGCGGACGAGGAAGACGAGGAGTTTAGGAAACTGAACGAGCGGCCCAAGCTTGTCATTGCCGGCGGGGGCTGGGGGGTGAGTGAGGCGTGTGCTCGTTTTGGCGGTCCGTTACTCAACGACCCACCCAAGGCGATCTCGGTGTTGCAAAACTTGTCGCTGGGCGACTACCATGTGACCGTCGTCACCTCGGAAACGTTCACGACGTTCACCCTTCTCTTGCCCTGTAAGGTCGTCTTTTTGGATCCATGTTAACGGCTGCTTGATGTTAACCCTTGGAAAAGCTGCCGCTGTGGGCGCCGTACAGATTCGCAGTCTTATCGAACCAATACGCAAAATCATCGCTCGACTGCGCGGTCAAATGGTCTGCGGGAAAGCCACGGATCTGGTCATGTCCGAACGGCTATTGGAGGTCGAAACGGCCGGTCCCGATGGGAAGGTCCAAAGAATATATGTACCGTGCGTCTCGCGTTCCTGAGGATCGATGAAGCTCCACTCACCTCGACTGGTTGATAGTTATGATAAGCTGATTATTGCGGTTGGCTGTGTCCAGTACGCATGGTGTCCCTGACTAGAACACTGTTTCCTCGATATCCGATGCGCAGGCCATCCGACGCCGGATTATGGGTGCGCCAATCGATGCCTTTCCTGTGCGTGGTGTGCTGGAATACTGCCTCTAGACAACTTTGAAACAGCAAGTTTGACAACCACAAGCCCGGAGGAAAGAAAGCGTTTGCTTAGTTTTGTAGTTTGTGGAGGAGGACCCACAGGCGTCGAGACAGCAGCCGTCTGTATTCCACTCGCTCTTCGTATCTTTGGGGTCTAATGGGACATGTTCAGGAAATTTATGACTTTTGTCAAGAAGACATCGTGAACTATGTGCGTCCCTTCACTTCAATGTGTACGTTACTTCCCTCACGCTCCTGCGTCGTTCCCAGTTCCCGAAACTGTGTCGGGAGGAGGTTTCGATCCATGACATCCAGTCACGCGAGCACGTTTTAAATACAGTACGTCCGAGTGGTACCCTGTTGAAGAACGGTAGTCTCATGTTCACAGTATTCTGAAGCCATATCCAAATACGCGGAGGCGCGTTGATTCACCCGACTGGTTATTTCCACGTTGACTGTCTCTCAGGACCAAGTGAATAGCCTAGCTTTGCATTCAAAAGATTGACGTGTTTTCCCCAAGATCTTCCGGATGTTCCAGAAGATGACATATTTGTGCGCGTCAAGATGGCAAGTATTCAGTCAAGGGAGGCATCCCCATGGGTGGCCTGAAATTCGTCGTGGCAGCATTCCTTGATATGGGGTAAGTCTGCTCCGTCTCATCCAGGCTGAGAATTGACGCCATATAGATATCAAGTTAGGTTTGGTCTTCTGCAAGCTGTGCACTACGGAACATCACAGAGCCGCGTCCGATTCTTCCTGATCGCTGCCAAACACGGTCGGGAGTTACCCCGACTTCCCCAGCCTATGCACGATTTCCCGACCACCGATGCGTTGGAGCCTAAATTCCCGGGGGACCCGATGCTTTCGCCGATAACCACACTTCCTGGCGTCGCCCCACATCACTTTGTATCCGTGCACGATGCGATCAGAGATCTTTCCAAGTATGGCTTTACTCATGTGTGCAGGCTCTTTGTTGATATATCACTCGTGCAGGAAAGAGTCTGAGCTGACAGTATATGAGAGAACATCATATCAAGGAATGTAGCGCAGACGAGCCATGGTATGGTTACAAGGGACCCGATGTTCCGTAAGAGCACGAGCCTCGGACGAGGTTTCGGTACCACTGCCGCCGACGACGAAGGAAAGAAATTCAGCAATACATGCGCACGTACGAACCTGAAAAGGTGGACAGGCAAGTCTGGACACTTGCGAGTGTTGCGTGCGACGCGACTGACCCCGTCTTCAGAATGATCAAAATTCTTGTCAAGCCTGATACGGACTTTCGGAGTAGGCCCACCTTACCCCACGCGCCTCTCCGTCGAAATTACAGCCCAACGACGTACCCAGCACACCGAGCAAACGAGCCGGTCGTCCATCTTCACCCGAGAAAGCCAGCGGCTCTCTTCCCTCTCCCGTCAAACTCCATGGTGCTTTACCCCCGCACCTAGTGCCTTGTTTTCGACTACAAAAACGCGCCATTCTGGGTGCACTCCGATCAGAGTCCCTGTCGGAGGAGGACCTGGATAATCATGACCAGCTATCCACTAACAACACTGCCTATACCCAAATACACGAATTACTGCATGGCACGATGACCCGCGGAGAAGGGAACAGTTGTCTTTTGCTTGGACCGCGCGGAAGTGGGAAATCCTCTGTACGTCTTTCCTATGCCCGATGATGACGTGTTTTGACCATCCTGCAGCTTGTCGAGTGCGCCATCAAAGGTTTGCCAGAGAGGCCAATCATTCTTCGGCTGTCTGGCCACACACAACACAATGACCGATTAGCTTTGCGTGAAATTGCACGACAACTGTCCCAGCAAACCGGCAAGTCGTTCTTGCGCGAGACAGAAGAAGATGTTGACAACACGGAGGAGGAGGAGCCCAATCCGTTTATCGACTCAGGTCCCAGTATATCCATCCCGCCACCGTCCCACCTCCCCGCTTTGATATCTGTGCTCCCCACCCTCTCGCGTCCTACAGTGGTCATTCTCGATGCGTTTGACCTCTTTGCTCATCATGCCAGGCAGTCCTTACTTTACTGTCTCTTGGATACTGTCCAGAGCTGCAAGGTAGGGCAAGGCAACAATGGGATAGCAGTCGTTGGTATCACCACCCGCATCGACACTATCAACCTCTTGGAAAAGCGTGTCAAGAGCCGGTTTTCGGGTCGCATGATACGAATGGCACCTCCGTCTGATGTACTCTCTTGGATAAATATCTCGCGACGAGTACTGAACACGCCTGTAGATGGATCTAGCCAATGGAGTTCTCTTTGGGCTCCTGCGGTACACAATTTTCTCGCAGATCGCAAGGTCGTGGATGTGCTGAGAGATACGTTTTCGTTGACACGGGATATCAGAATGCTCAAGCAAATGCTGGTGAGCACTCATTTTTCTACTGCATGACGGAGGGTGACAGTCATTTAGACTGCTGTCGTTGCTAATTTGCGGACAACGTCGCCATTTCCGACGGTGTTCCACCTCTCTGCGGCGGTTTCAGCTCAGCGACTTCGTCACAAGTTCTGCGATTTGCAAGGCAAGGCTTCGTTGCGTGATATTGAGCCAGATGCTAAATGTGTGGGCCGAGTGCAGCACTATGCTATCCTTCGATCTGCCTTCTGGTGGCTGCGATGCACGCCCATTCAGTTGGTCACGAGGTGATCACGTTCGAGATGCTGTATGATGCATTTCGGGAGGAATTCCGCGCATCTTCGGCCGCACCCATTCAGATCGAAGGGGGGAGTATTGGCATGGCAAGGTGTAGCCGAGAGGTTCTCATGAGAGTACGTCCCACGAGCATTGGATCTGTCGCGCATGTGAGATGACTTGATTTTAGAGCTTTGAAGAGCTTGTGGGTGCACGCATGTTCATGAGCGTTGCTGCGCCGTTGGTCAACGTAGCGCCCGAGTTTGTGCGGTATCGACGTCTGGTCGAGCGGGGAGCGGTCAAGCAGGCGGTGACTGCGATGGGACAGACCAACGTGAAAAAGTGGCTCAGTAAAGTGATTATGTGATAGATGACCTTTGTCTCCGTCCCTCGATGACCGTGCATCAGCAGGACAACTTTCAATGCGACTACGTCAACGAGTCGTGAGCGTCCGTCCAACCTCTGTCTGGCTCTGGCGCTGATTCAAACAGTCATATCGAGGCGTTCAAGACCGCTCTGCAGCTCGACGAACACGATCACTTTGGCGCCTCGTCGCCGGGTACTCCGGTCCCGCAAAGTCCGCGCATAAGAAAGGTGTCTGCCCTCTCCGATTTCGCTCCCATCAATCTTAAAGTCAAGAGGTATTCTTTCTATCCCTCTCAGACGATCTTTGGGTTGATCCCGCCCAAGGAGGAGGAGGCGAGAAAGGTCTCCGGAGCACAGGCAAGAGTGGCTGTTCCTTCTCGTAAGATGGCCTCTTTTGGTATGCACACCCACCTGTCATCCCTGCTACGTGCAATGGTATTCACATGTCTCATAGCTGCTGATCTTCGTCTTCATCGCCGCGCAGTTCAGTCTCTATATATTCATCAGACAGGTCGTCAACACCAAGGAATGGTTGTCTGCTTGTAAGTCATACAACGCATCGCCTTGGTACTTTGTCATCGAGCTATCTCAGGCTAGTATTTTTTCTTGGATCGGTTTACCAAGTGAATTCTGGGGATACCAATTTGCAAACCCTGCATCATCCTCTGGCAGAGCGGGCTACCATCGAGCCGGTGAGCAACAACTTAACATCTCGGTGGAACACCCATCCGATCATTTCTACAGGGTATTATGGACGAGTGCAGAAAAATGGATGGTTCCAGACGACAGCCACCAACGTGGACCCCACGGCAAAGCAGTGTCGCGTGATACATCCCTATGTCCGTCCACGCCTCGTCCCACTTGTCATCCATACTCACGCGTGCTAGTCTAAGCGCACCGTGACGGTCCGGGAGCTCGCCCGTTCACAGGGTTTCCCGGACCACTTTTTCTTCCACGCGGATGAATCCTGTTGAAACTCGATCGCGCACGGGTTCCGCGAATCGTTTTATAAGTGTTGGGAGAAAGAGAACTCAATTGAAGAACCTAGGGAGGTGGAGTCCTTACACTCCGAAGGGGGCAAGGACGTCGATTGAACGATATACGGTGGATGTAATACTTATGTCGTGTTGTAGAGTACTATTCGAGCCCTTCGTCTTCCGTTATTGGTCTCGTACCCAACCCAGACCACCCTCTGAACAACTCTCACAGCCAACGAGATGCGTCCCGTTTTCCAGATCGTCCTAGACTCCTAGGTGATGCGGTATGCGCCACTACATCGACATCCATGCCACCATGCTTGCGCCGTCTCCGCCTCCGCCTCCACGGCACCCGTCTCTGCAATCGATCCTACCTCGACTGCGATAAACTCCTCGTTACCGGTTTCGGACAATACGATTGCGCGCGTTCGCGTTCGTGCGCAGACTGGCGCCCGACAGCGTCCTGCACGTCTCTTTTAACAACGCCACGTCGACGGTGCTTCCTCGGGCGGTGACGATGAGGGATCCGTAACGACGCTCGCGTCGTGATGGTGGGATTAGGCCTGTTGTCGGGATGGATACGTAAAAGGATGCGATGGTAGGGCGATCTTGATGTCGTTGGGGATGCATCTCGGGGGATTTGAAGGAGGCTGTAGAAATCGGGTGAGATTCAGGTGCCGACGGAGAAAAGGTATGTAACCCGAGGGACCTGGCAATTACGTTGAGCATGGATGGCGGAGTCAGGTTCAACGGTTCGTGTCTCACCACCATGTCGAGAGCAAAGCCATAGCGAATGGGATTCGAGTGGGTCGTCCGCCTCGCGTTCCTCGCTCTCCTCACATCGGCGAGTCGTCGCACCCGCTGTTCGCGCCGCCGTTTACGCACCCCCTCTCCTACTCCCGCCCAGGCCACTCAACCCAATCAAGCCACCGCGTGCACGGCCGGCCGGCCCTGCGAGGCCGATTGGGTTGATGGTGGGTGGTACCGCCCCTCACCTCTCCACCACCGGCGAGTGCTAAATTGCTCTCTACACCGGCGAAATGACAGGCGCGCTCCATCGCCGTCCCTACCTGGGTCGCCTTATCTCCTCTTGTTCAATCGTTGCAATCGATCAACGTCTAGTTCGTCTTTCACAGGCTTGATCCATCATGCCCTAGCCTGACCCAGATGCTAGTCAATCGACGCCGACCCGAACTTACGGCTGCCCAGGCTACCTCGTGTTCACTGCTACCTCCATTCAAGGTTTTTTCACGTCAGCATCGCCTCTTTACTAGTCCAAGCATGCTGACCCATGCGATCGCGTTACGGCCTTATGAACATGACGCGAACGACCCCTGGCGGTGGTTCGTCCCCCTCGCCTCCACGCCCCCCTCATCCGGCTCATCTCTTTCTGCAGGCTCTTCCACCCCAGGATCTTCTCCCTCCGGCACACCCATGGTTCCATCAAGTACTTCCCCGCCACTTCAGGCACTTCTGCGGGTTTGACACCCTCCGTGACGCCCCCCGGTCCCACCACAGCGACGACTCCAACTCCAACACCACAAGCACGAGCACGAGCACGAGTATCAAGCCATCCATGAGTACTTCTGCTACCCTCTCCAACGCTGCTGGCCGTGTTGATCTCTTGGTGGCCTCGTTGCCGCGTTCGTCCTTTCTTACGTTCCTGCATTCTAAACGGTTTTCCTAGGATATCTCACCTCATAGAAGAGTGTTGAACGATCGTAATATCGTCTCTTTTATTTCATTTCTTCCCTTGAGTGGCTGGTAGATGAAAAACAGTTGCTTATACCTTTTTGTTGTATTATTTGCACGAACTCGTCCATCTTGTTCTTTTCACCTCCTTACATTAGCACTCGCCGTACTCAGGCTGCGAGTTGACTCGTTCCAAGGACAGCGCTGGGATTGATGCCGCCTAGTGCGAGCTGACGAATCTCGAACAAGTCCGAGCTGTCTTCGACAAGTATGGCAAAGGTGGCATTTGGGGCGTCATCCAGGTTGCAGTGAGTGCTCTGTCCTCGCCCGAATGTTTGCGCTGATCAGTTGACAAGGCGGTCGACGAGTACGTCGAGATATCATTGACCTGTTTTACGCCTACAACGTCCGGGTCGCTGCGACCATCTCACTCTCGCGCATCATGGTATGACTTCGCGAGGGGCCACCTTTATGATCGGACCCTTGTGGCCGAGCTGGCAAACTGGCACTTAGCGAGTGGACGACTCGACATTCGAGGTGTTCGGAAATACTGCCCTACCCAGGGAGGACAGCTGACCGATCCAGGGATGGTGAGTACCGTGTCCGGGACTACCTTCAGGCGCTCAACTTGGCGTTAGTGCACTTGCTTTCCCTCTACGCGCTCACGCCCAACTCCCCCGATGAAGCTCGTCACAAGGCCTACATTAAAGGCCACGGGATGAGTGTGCTCCTGATTATCAAGGCGATGAAGAAAGCGACTGTGTTCGAATACAAGTACGAGCTCATCGGTAAGCAGCGCGCATGACTGTGTACTTGATTGCGCTAACCGAGAAGAGCGGACTTTAGGAAAGCTCAGTAGGAGGAAGAACGCGTAAAGTTCGCTAAAATGACCGCCAAACGCGCCGTCGATTAGAGCAAGACGCCTAGGAGAGGAAGAGGTAATAATACACATGTCTGCATTTCTTCTCTTCTTACTCATCCATCGTAGAGAATGAACAACCCTCCGTGCTTAAATCAAAACAGACAAACCTACGCCGCACGTGAAAGGCTCCAAGAGGGTCGACCGATCGTTGACGCCCTTCCCCCTGTATCGTCGCATTCTGTTACGCCTGACGCCGAGGCGTCTTCTTCGAGCAGCTGTGCAGTCGCGGGAAGAGACTTCAAGGGCACCCACGTAACGACATCGAGTGGATATCTTGGAGAGCTCTACCCGTCGTGGCTGGCACATCCAGTCCGAATGAATACCTAGATACCAGCTACATCTCGGCGACGTTCGACGCTTCGCTTGTCGAGCCTCTATTCGCCAACCTTCGTTTCTTGCGGTAGCAAGGCGGGACGGCTACGTTGCCCGTTATGCACTTTGCGGCCGCCCCGTTGACGTGCTTCGATATCCATAGCGGCCCAAGGGAAGACGCGTCCGTGTACCCCCGCTACTATCTCTCCATCTGGCCTCAAGCACAAGTGCGTATCGCTCCTCGGCCATCTGCTGTGAGGCATTTGCACCTGCCCCCGCAGCTCGCGCTTCCGGACTGGCTTGCGCAGTCGTTTGGGGCCGGGATGCGCTTTGCGCTTTTGCCCGTACTCCATACCACCCTCTCTCACCGGTAGCCCAGCCTCTCCCCCTCTCATCTCCCTCTCGCCTGCGTCCGACCGAGGCTATATAGCCAAAGATACAGTTTGCGAATCGCTTACCTCCGCCTTCCGTGGTGGAACTTTCAACGACATTGATTCCACAACCGTTCGGTACTTGTAGCAGTGCTAGTTGTCCTAAAACGTCACCCTTGATACCAGACGGAAATCTTCGACTTGGAGGGGCGGTGGGATCGCGTTCGCGTAGAAGGAGGAGCGTTATCCGAAGGATCAGCGAAGGTGGTGTTTAAATTGCGAGCAGGATCGTAGATGCGAGTATCCTAGGCTACGCGCTACAACAAGTTGGAATAATTATAAGCAGCGGCGAGTGTCATTGCGACGGAAGGAGAACGGAGTCGGCTTGGCCCGGCCAGGTGGGTCAACCCCATCAGGCAAACTCAAACACGAATTCAACTTGAACTTGCGAGTGGTCGCCGGTCACCTCGCGGAATAATACCGATGTGAGCCATGCTCGTGTTCAGATGTCACCGCTGGCTAGTTAAGGTGGGATCACTGGTGCGTGTTGGACGCAACGACGTGTGCAACCCAAGCGACTCTGACGGTCTTCTTTCAACAGTATCGCTTCCGATAAAGGCTGTGGCTCGATGCATGACTCATGACTTAGTTCGCTTCTACCCCAACGTGTTTCATCTTCTCCGATACCGCATAAATGACGCTAGCGAGCCTGGCTGACAAGGTCCCCCACCGGGAATCGGAGCCGACAGCGTGAGTTGTCGAAAAATAATAGCTATTCAGAGACGAATGACGCTGACCTTGCTGTCACTCTCATGCTTCCAGTGGGAAGTTGTATCAGTACAGCCGACGATTGGCTGCTGCATCTTGTATATTCACATACGACCCGATGACTGCTTTCGCAACCCAGATGTTGGACAACCCGCGGAGTCGTCCGAGCTCTGGATCCAATCAAACTTCGTTCCATTCGTTCAACGACTCGCCAACCAAACCCTTGAAGTCATATATTTATGACTGTTACTACAAGCACTTCGGTCGTCCCATTCGTCCCATGCCTAGATGGGTCAACGCCACCTACGTTCGCCATCGCTGGCACAATATCGCTCTGAACTACCCGCCTCTTTGGAGCTACCTCGTGGTCGTGTCACCGCGCTGGACGGAGGCGTTCTTCGTCAGATCGGAGCAGCAATCGCTGAATGTCCTCATGAATTTGGATTGTTACGACAGGAAGCGTATCCGAAGAAGTCCACCTTCACATTCCACGCATTTACAGGGAACAACTTTTCGCCCAATGTCGCTTACCTGCTCTCCCTAGAACACCTGAAAATCATGATGCCGGTTGCCTCTTTGTCCGAGTGGGTGCTCTTGGACGGAGACACTTCATTTCTGCGAACACTCGAGCTCCCTGACTGTCAGATACAATGGTCTTCATTCAGATCCTGTGCCTTAACATCTCTCACGTTGCCCGGTGGTTCTTTCTCTTTGGAATCCACGACAGTGTGCCTGGAAGCGCCCAGATGCATCAAACATCTATACCCACATCCACGACTTGCATCTTCCCTCGGACCAGAACGAAGAGAACGATACCGAAGAACGCGACACCCCGAAAATAAATCTACCCCATCTATGATCTATCTCGCCTTCTGATTGTCGCCTTTCTGTCTGCCATAGACATTCCGATGGAAACGGAGTTTAGGCTAGAATGTTGCTCCGAACTTGATTCCCACCAGAAAAATACGCCGATTTCTGTTCGCTCCTCACATCAAGACTCGGCGCATTCGCAGACTAAGCCCAATCCATTCGTCGTCGCGGCATCCGCTGAGCAAGGAGATGCCAAGCTCGATTTTAACATTGCATTGGATCGCAACTGCGGACTCTTTATTTCCCCGTCCATCATGAACTGGTACTGGGATTGTGACATCGCTCTCCCGGTCGTCGTTCATCCGAATCGGTTAACAATGGCAGGCGACATACTTGGCTCACCTCAGGTCCGCCACTGGCATGCTTTTCTGACGGTGGTGGCATGACGGACCCGTTGCCACTGCAGCCTAATCGTTCTGTCGCCATTGCTGAAGGTCATCTGAGCTACCCAAGATGACGAGCACTAACACAGGTAGCTCAAGGTGAACTCGCTAGGCTGAGTGTGCTGTTAGAGATACTCTTACTACAAGTGAGCTCAATATCTCCTAGTAGGCTAGTGTTGACGCATGGTTATCCTTGCAGCGACTTTGCTTCAAGTTACCCCTCCCGGCTCCGACATTTCGGCCTTGTTTCCATGGCGAAGAGTCTCGCACATCTCAGCAAGCGCAGAAAGGTCAAGGCTTTTCGGGCATTCCACATCCGAGTCGCTTTTCATTCAAATGGATAAAATAACAAGACTGTCCACAGACCAGGCAGGTTCTTATATTGTGTGGGCTTGGAGGACTTCACGTTGTCCTCCTTCTCGTCATCAAGGTATGTATATCCGCCGCCCTCAACCACCCCGATCTCTCGCATGGACGACTCATCGCTACAGTCCTTTCCAACTCAACAAAGTCCATTTCCTGCCACTCTTCACACCACACCGACAGCCTTCTGTCGTGGTCTGTTAGGACGTGTGGATTTTGATGGGATAGATGACTGAGGGAAATGAAAGATCGGCGCGAAGACAGGAGAATAGTTGATCAAGCGCAGAGACATCATCTGATCCCAGGGGGGACGTCTATGTTCATAAGGTCAGCTCCCACGGCAGCTCGCTTTCTCTTGGGAAGTTGACATAAAATGTGGTCTTTCAGTCATTTACCAAGACACTGTATGATAACGAAGGACTCACGTCTAACCTGAGAGTGGGCATGAGCCCGACGGCCCCTCTGGCGGTGCTGCCGCTCCTCGCTAATCGGGACACGAAGGCAGGTCGCAACTTGAATGCCTGTGGTGTGTGGGGAATTAGGTGTCGCGGGTGCATATGCGTTTACGTCCTTTGAGTCGTCCCACAGTGTGAGTGATGATTTGGAGTGGGTTCGCTACTGGTGTATATGATATGTATTGGCGGGGATGGCTTCGATTGGTGTGCCGGTGAACGAAGCCGCGTTATCCTTGTCTCATCGACTTCTCTGCCTGTGTTGGTATATTCTGACATTCTGACATGTATCGCGATGAGCGCTAATTCATTCCTGGACCATTCAGGTCGGACCAGCTTAGTCTCTCACTTTCAAAATTGTGCTGCGCTATTTCGAGTCCAGGAAATTGTCGGGCGGGGTTGTCAATGCGTCAATGGGTCTCATCTTAACGAATCCCGGATCGTGCACCGCCACGAGCCGCAGTTGCTTACTCGTCACTTCGGTGTTTCAAATTTGGTTGCCAAATCCGATGGCCCTTGTATGGTTTCGCTGTCTGTTCGATCCTCCTCTTCCCTTCCCGGTTCGGCCCTCCCCCTACGCTCCGGTGGCGCCACCCTTCCGACGCGCACACCAATTCGACTGTGGATTCCTCGACCTGGATTGACATCGATGCGATGTTACAGCTCCCCCTCCCCCGGGTGTCCCTCCTATCCCTCTGGCGTCCTCTTTCGCAGACCGACTTGGTTCGCACGCGCAGTTCGGTCAACAAATTTGTTATCTAGGCGGTGAATGGAATGACGGTGATTATAGGCGTGACGTCTTTGCCGTCTTCACCTTAACTCTGGCATCCTCCTTGGCCGTTCGACTACGCCTGTTTCACGAGTACGTCATTCTCGATGGTCGATCAAAGCATATGCTGATGGTTATGCAATAGTTTCCCTCGCTGTTTTTCACTGCCTCTGAAATGTTATCGTTGGATCGTACCGATGTCATGGTCTATCAGTTCTGTCGGTACGTTGTGCGCTCATTCTTATGTCTCAGTTTTTGTTGCAATTCTCATTTCAAGTGGATTCAAGTTGACGTCCACCATGTGCCCGTATGGCGTGCGAATGTCTACTGCGCTTTCCTTCGATCCGACATCGCTGTACACGAAAACCACTGGCCCTTGCACATCGCGCCGACAACTGGGGATTTGGGACAGAAAAAGGGACATATCCTGAAAGGTGTCGTCGTCGGCAACGAAGAGAGAGAAGTACTGCGCTATTGCACTTTGTTCCGGAGGATATAGTCGTATGGGCGGGAGTAGATTCTGTGCGCTAAGAACATATACGTCGTGGTCCATCCGATCCGCAGGTGTTCGTGGACGCGTCCAGAAAATTGGGCGAAGGACATCTTCCAGTTCCTCGAGGGTTTGATACTTTGAACCGTTTGGTTCCATGTTCCCTCGTGACGGTCTGACGGTTCATTGCGGTGATCTCCCAACGAGTTTATTACGTGGTGTGCTACGACCTTCACCTTCGTTCGGCAAGTTCTTTTCGCACAGTACGTGCCCATCTCCCACCTTTGACGTTTTGTCTTTCTCACATTTCTCGAGTAGATACGCCTTTCCCAAAGTACATATCCTCAATAGCAATGTATAGCCACAGGTTACTACCACCCTCGCCGAATGCTATTGTCTCCTCTCGTCAAGATTGTGAGTGATAGTGATGTTCGACTCGGAAAGCTTGCAGCTTATCGACGAGTTTACAGTCTCACCAATACCCCGTCCCGTCTTGATCTTCTCCCTCCATCACATGCTCTCCATGGCGTCCCCGGCGTCGACTTTTTCGACCCTCAGAGCGCTTCAGCTCGTCATCGCCGACGCCCTCGCCGATATTCTGCGCGTATTTTCCCTTTCCGACTCCCCCTCTCCCGCTCCCTCCCGCTCACTGGCACCCCCGCATATCGATGCAGGCGTTCCGCGCGTGGACTACCCTTTTCCCGACCTGCCTCTGGTCCCCAACTCGCCCAACGAGCAACTTGCACTCTATCCTGACGTAGCCGCGGGTGCCTCCAGGATTGTCGCTGCGTGTGGACAGATGTCGAGCATCGTTCACAATCCATTCTCAACCATCTGCGACGCAACGATGAGTGTATGTTACCTTACCTCCCTCTCGCCCACGGCACTGACCTTTGCCGATTATCGGTCGGATGCATTTATGCGTGCCCCCATCGCCGCTCTCTTGAACTAATACAATATAGCGGCATGTATGCGCCTTGTTGAGCACCTTCACATTGCAGGAATTCTTCGGGAAGCTGAAGAAAACAGTCAGATTGGCCCCTCCGCTAAACAAGACTCGCAAGCTGCGGTTTTGCCACCACATGGTTCATGACTACGATGAGCTTTAACTGCCTCCAGGACCACGACGACGACTATATCGATGTCATCGACCTTCACTCTCTATGTTCAAACATTTTTGGCCCTGTGGTCTCCCTCAACGGTTATTTTTATGGTTTGTTCAAAAGAATTCCACTGCGTGCATCGCTGACGTTCTCAAAACGAATACAGTGATATTCGGGCTCATCTGTCCTACTCACGCCAACCAGCGGGTCGACGCTCTCCCTTACGTCGAAGAGCTGAGTTTTGCAGGTTCGTAGGCTTTTTTTATTGATCAACGAAACACCGAAATGCTGAGGAGTGAACTTCAGTGCAGCAAACAGAATGATGTTATATGAGCTGGCTCGGCATTGGTACCACCCGTCGCGACGAGCACGCCGCGCTCTCTCAAGTCCGTGCAGCAGGTACGTTCATGCCAATGTCAGCCTACTCATTTTATTTGACTTGTACAGGTATTATAATGGCCTATCCGGGCCGTCCTGAGCGCGCTCAACGTCCGTGTAGTCTGCGGAGGCAGGTCACTCACGCTCACGGTGTGTTGGCTTTCTCTGGGCTCCTCCTGTCGCCGCCTGCGATCAGTGAGCCAGTGACGCCCACTTCGCTAATGACGGCTCGCTAACGACGGCTCGCTAATGACGGTTCGCTGGCATCGCTTACATTCTAACGGCTTGCCGCTTAAACAATGATTTGCCCAGCCTCGCTTACGACTCGAGCCTGTAGGTTTGTCGGCGCTTCCATTGCAGTGTCTTGGCACGGCTAAACAGCCCTTTTCAAGTTATCGTTAAGCGACAAAGGTATATAAGCCCCCCATCCAGAGACTCAACCTCACCTCCTGGTTCGTCTCATCACTCAGCCTTCTTCGATGTCGAGCTCTGCCAACGTTCCCGAGGCTGTAGCCCCGGACTCTGCGACGGCAGGACAGAAGCGTCGATCAAATGCCCTGCAAATAGGGCCGAGGAAACGACCGTAAGTCTCTTAAACTAATATGTTGCCAATGCTGATTGCCATACTATCAGAACTGCTCAAGACCCATTGGTCCATCATGGACGACATTTTGGTCGCGTCGTCCATGCATTTTGCAGTGTGCGGACCTTGCTCACCAATGGTCTCGTTATGATTGGCGAATTAGAGGATAGAGCTTTGGAAACATTTTCGCAACAGTGAGTGCTGCCACACGGAATTAACTAACATCTGAAGCTCCTTCATAGGGAAAGGAATGAATACGCCGTATTTCAACAGTTGCTGAAGTTGGTTCCATCGCTGGAAGACCGTCTATTGTCCTCTGATGAGGATGAAGTTGGTACTCTGGCGGAGCTGGCGAGTCACGTTCCCCAAAACGTGACTTATTGCTGACTGTTTCCGTAGATTCAGAAAGGTGCTAATGGCGCCAGAGCCGATGACACGAAAGGAATGAAGTGCGCCATCATCGATTGGATTACCCCCAAAGGACAGACACTCAGTCCCCATATCCCTCGTAATTCGAAGTCAGTTCGCGGGTTTCATCACGAACGTACCGGCGCGTTGCTCTGCCCAGCTGGGTACGACTGGTCTAATGTAGCGTACGTTTTTTCTTTAAATCTCGTTTATCAAGTTTAAATATGTTGCAGGATCAAGGAGAAGTTGCGCAACGGCCAGCTCCGAGTCGCAGGAGACCAATGGCCTATATTCTTATATGCGAACTACACATATGACCCGGAAGACCCCTGGAATGGTCTCTTGCGCAGTGGCATTTTGGTTTCGGTATGATATTTTGTGATGGTCAATTACTTGTTTATTGACAATCTATATGCATAGGCTTACAAGTACATCTTTACTTCTCCGAGTTCTGTCGATGTAGAGGAGCCGAAGGCCACGAGATCTTGCAATGCTCGTATCCACGGGATGTGCGCTGTGACGAAAGCGTCGATCGCTTACGTTGCGACACAGGTAAGCGTCGATCGCGCCTTAGCTTTGTCCAAAGCTTTTACACTTTTATAGGCCCGCTTTGCATTGACATCGGCCCAGGTTTTTTCACGCACTGACCTTTTAACAGACTCGGAACGGTTTTACAACACCATCCTCGAACTTTTAGATAATCCTGATGAGAAAGACGAAGTCAATCAACTTTTGCTGTGGTGGAATAGGTAAGAACTTAGTACAACTAGCAATGGGGGTGCTAACAATGCTGTAGGCAAATTTTTCCAACCAATACCGAAAGCTCTCGGTTACCGTCAGAGAATAGTGCTCTGGCGACGATCCGGCGGAGGCGAGCAGTGCTCAAAGCTGCTGGCGTGCAGCGTGCCTCCACAGCTAACTCCGAGGTTGAAACTGATTGACATAATACTTAGCAAAATGGGGTTACTACTGTATTCATGATAGATAGAATGAATACAGCCATATGTTTCTTTTTGTTACTTTCATGGTGCCAGTGTGATTGCAAAGTGCATAAGACTCACTGAAAAATCCTAGCATGTGGGTGATAGTTTGGATAAGTTATGACAGATGTTTGTTCATCTGCATATGGGTGATAAGCTATGGCAGGCAGGCATGGTTGTCCATTAGCATATGGGTGATACATTGAGGATAAGCTATGGCAGGCAGGCATGGTTGTCCATTAGCATATGGGTGATACACTGAGGATAAGCTATGACAGACTGAGATGCTTGTTCATTAGCATATGGGTGACACAGTAAGGGTAAGCTATGGCAGACTGGCATGGTTGTCCATTGACATATGGGTGATACACTGAGGATAAGCTGTGACAGACTGAGATGCTTGTTCATTAGCATATGGGTGACACAGTAAGGATAAGCTATGGCAGACTGGCATGGTTGTCCATTAGCATATGGGTGATACACTGAGGATAAGCTATGACAGACTGAGATGCTTGTCCATTAGCATATGAGTGATACACTGAGGATAAGCTATGACAGACTGAGATGCTTGTCCATTAGCATATGGGTGACACAGTAAGGGTAAGCTATGGCAGACTGGCATGGTTGTCCATTGACATATGGGTGATACACTGAGGATAAGCTGTGACAGACTGAGATGCTTGTTCATTAGCATATGGGT